>JABUQX010017107.1:0-32500 GCA_015478945.1 Trachelipus rathkii | reverse complement strand
AATTTTTACCAGAATTCCAAAAATGTATTCATTTTCGTTGTAGCTATTGTAGTTTTGATTTTTTTTTTTTTTTTTTTTACGATTTATCCGCACTAAAATTGGACAGCATTCCAGCAATGTATTTCTTTTCCTGAACTTTTGTAGTTTTTGAGATAATTGAGAATTGAATTGAAGAAATTTTTGCTGTTAAATGAAATACATCTTTTCCCTATATATATTATATATATTATATATATATATATTTTTTTTTTAAAATATATATATATATATATATATTACTATATATATACTATATATATATATTATAATATATATATTATATATATATATATATATATATATATATATATATATTTATATATATATATATATATATTATATATATATATATATATATATATATTTATATTGTATATATTATATAATTATATATAATATATATATATATATATATATTATATAATATATGATGTACCTTATAAAATTTATGTGCATATATAACATTTAAAAAAAAAAAAAAAAAAAATCTTAAGCTTATTTATTTTCATAAGCGTATAGTGAAGCACCAAAAAACAAAAAAAAATTTCTTTTTACATTTTGTTAATATTATTTGAATAATATTTGAAAATTGGATTCGTAAATTCAGAATTCCAGGTTTACCAACTTTACATAGCATAAATTATTTTGAGGGCTGTGTGGTTTACTATAGAACCCTATAGACCTATATATATATATATTATATATATATTATATATATATATATATTATATATAATATATATTATATATATATATATAATATATTATTATATTATATATATATATATATATAATTATATGGCCTTTTTCTGTTTTAGCCAATGGGTCAGTCTCGAAATTTTTTAATCGTTTTTTTAATTATAATTTCTACTATATGGCCCTACCATATGAATTTAATGGTACGGACATGATTCAAAAGGTTCGAGTATTTTTTTAAAATTTTAAAATCACATTTTTTTGTTAAATATTTTTTAAAAATGAAAATATTCGAAAAGTAAGGACACTTACAGAAAACAATTACATATTTGAAATCGGCGTATAAGCTTTATTAAAAAAAAACATTTTTTTTTTTAAATAAAATATCTCAAAGGTGCGTCACTGACATAAAAATGTAATTATACATTCGGAAACAACTTTTAAATGTTTTGAAAATATGTAAAAAATAAATAAATAATAAAAAAAAATTAAAATTAGGGGGCTCGAGCCGCGGGGGACAGAGGGGGGGGGACGTTTTCATACCCCGTAGGGGAGGCGGAGGAATCCCCGCAACACCCAAATACCAAAGGGGGGTTCCGGGACCTGCCCCGGAGGGGGAGAAATAGTCCTACCCTGTCGTTCCCCCCGGAAGGCCGAGAGACCACGACTCCTGCCATCTTTGCGGTTTAACCTTGGGTATTCCTTTGTTAAAAAAACAAAAAAATAAAGTTAGAATCCGTATAAAGTAACTGTCCTATTTATATTTTTTATCATGTCTTTAATTGAATAATCATTGGTTGTTATATAAGTAGCAATATATTAAAAAATACCAAAAAAAATTCAAAACTGACATTTATAAAACAAAAAAGGTCCTATATATATTATATATTTATATATTATAAATATATATATATATTATATTAATATATATATAATAATATATATATATATATATTATATATATATATATATAAATATATATATATAATATATATATATATATATATATAGGAACGCTCTTTTCTGTTTACGACTCTGTCAGTTTTGATTTTTGTTTTTTTTTGCTTTTTTTTTAAATATATTTCTAGTATATGATTTTAACAATAACCTTTAAGTGGTAACGGACATGATTCCAAAATATATAGGACCTTTTTACGTTTTACGACTCCGTCAGTTTTAATTTTTTTTAATATAATTTTTTTAAAAAAGTAATTTTTTAGTATATTTTTTTTTTTGGGGGGTGTTTTTTCAAACTAAAGGAATACCATGGTAAATCGCAAAGATGGCAGGAGTCGGGTCTCTCGGCCTTCTGGGAACGACAGGGTAGAACTATTTCCCCCTCTCCGGGGAGGGTCTCCCGGACCCCCCCCTCTTTGGTATTTGGGTGTAGCGGGGTTCCTCGCCCCTTCCTACGGGGTACGGAAAACGTCCCCCCCTCTGTCCCCCGTCGAGCTCCAGCACCTTTATATATATATATGTATATTATCTATAATATTATATATATATATTATATATATATATATATATAATGTATATATATATATAATATATATATTATTTATTTTTTTTTTTTTTTTTTTTGCAATTGAGCTTTATACGCTGATTCCAAATTGTAATTGGTTTTTCTCGAAGTGTGTACTTTCGAGAATATTTCATTTTGAACAAATTTTAACCAAATGTGATTTTTAAAATTATTTAAAATATTTCGCACTTTTGAATCATGTCCGTTACCACTGAATTCATTGTTGGTAGCATATAGTAGCAATATATTAAAAAAAAAAATGAAAAAAAAACTGAAAAAAAACCTAAAACAGAATAGGGCCTATATATATATATATTATTATATATATATAATTAATTATATATATTATATATTATATAATATATATTATATATATATATATATATATATATATATTTATATATTATATATATATATATAATCATATATTTATATATAATATATATATATATATTATTATCATTAAAAAAAACTTGTTTTTTTTAAAAGAAATAAAAATCAATGTTTTATTTATATAAAAAAAGCAATAAAACATGTTACCTTTCTTTTATCATTTAAGAGTAATTTTTAGAATTATTTTTTAAGTATTTGCTTATTTTTTGATGTTCATATAGCTTTTTAGAAGGCCCAAATATTTATGATACAACATTCATTCATATATATAACAATTTAATTTTAAACACGATATTTATGCAGTTTTCTTCAAAAGCCACATTAAGGTTAATTTCAATGATATATATATATAATATATTATATATATATATATTTATTATTATATATATATATATATCATATATATATATATATATATATTATATAAATATATTATATAATATATATAATATAGATTATATAATAATATATATATAATTTATATATATATATATAAAAATATATATATATATATATAATAATTATATATATATATATATATATATATTATATATATAATATAATATTGATACTAGATAGAGAGGAGAGAGAGAGAGAGAGAGAGAGAGAGAGAGAGAGAGAGAGAGGAAAGGGAGGCATTCATTCCATTCTCTTTTCCCTTGCCCTTGAACTACAGTAAAACTGATAAACCTTGGTTTAATTCTGCTTATTCAAGTGTATTTCACTGCAGGAAGCTGCGTTCTGAAATTACAGTCTTCAAATCCAGAAACTTGTGCTTCTTACATTTCATCCAGCAGTCACAAAAAATCAATTCACCGAGAGATTAAAAACTTTTCTTCCTAGATTATGCAAAAATTTCTGGTTTTACTCTTTCTGACATTTCGCCAATTTAAAATGTCAACTCTAACTTTGTCAATTCTTCTCACCCTCCTCATGTATCTCTAACGGTTGTACTGCTATATTTGCCCAATCATTTGCCTCTAATTCTATTCTAGACAATTCCGGAGCTATTTATCCTACTCCACCACTCTCCAACTCATTAAGGTGTAATTCATACCCTCTCCGAGCAGAACACTAAGAAGACGGACAGTTCTGAAGTATATATCCCGTGGTCCTCAAAACGTATTCCTCAGGGCTTCCATCCTGCCTTGACAAACTGTTTCGTTTCTGAATATTATTTGCTTCAACTCTTCCCTCCTGCAGGAAGCGTCAGTAGTATGGGGTACGAGATAGAGCAGGGAACATTGCATAGCAATTGCAGAGTTGGAGTGCAACATTGCAAATGTTGCGAAGCAACATTTGAAATGTTGCACGAAATCCAGCGAGCGAAGCTCGCGTACATATGATTGTATTTTTTAATGTAAGTAATTATTTTTTATGTACGTGTATATTATTATTATTATTTACCCTACCCCTTTTTATATTTACTTATGTGCGTGCGCACCGTAGGTGCGCACATTCGAGTGTATGTTGATGACGCAGTCATCAACATTACACGAGATGTGATTTACATACATTCACATACACACACACACACACACACACACACACAAACATCACAACATACGCAGACGACATTACCATAGCCACTCTCTTTTCTCCTAGTTGTTGTCATTGCCCCTACCCCCTTTATCTGTTGCCATGACTATAAATCATCTACTCTTCTCGCCCCGCACGCTCCCACACTTGTTTTCACCGCGCGCGCACGTTTTCCGCCCCCGCCACGATTTGGCCCGCAACCTTCGGCAACCGTGGTCGCTTTCCCGCCCTCCGCCTCTGCCACTGCCTCCGCGCACGTCGGTTTGGTATACTCGTTTCGTCTTTCGTTCGCATTGTCATTAAGGGTTTTACTACTCCCTTACTCCCCCACTCTCTTTTTCCCCCCTCCATTTTGTGACATTATAAAATTGGACGGGATGGGATTCGAATCCCGTCCTTTCGGCTGCTTCATCACGGTGGTCACCAGGTAAGTTAAGGACTTATCTGGCCGTGCTAAAGCGGCCTTCCAGTCCTAATATCAAATTATGTTTAAATACAAATTTTAGTTCAAAATGTGTATTAAATATAAAATAAATGTAAAATTTTCATTCCCATACGTGCTTTGAGAGTTTCAAGGTGGATTAGTCTAATGAGGTTTGCGGTTAAAATGGCTTAAATCGAAGAAAAGGTAATTAACCGTGAACTGAAAGGGATTACCTTTTCTCCGATATTTTGACCGATAAGATTACGCCAGGGGCTATGAAAGAAAGATGAATTTTTTACAATATCTTTAGTAATATTATATATATAATATATATTATGTATATATATATTGTAATTATATATATATATATATAATATATAAAGATTTTATTTATATGTGTTATCCATCTTGAATTAACTTTTACTAATGTTAGTTTATTATGATGATTCTTTAACTCTTTTTATTAGTTTTATTCACAAGGTACGAAGTTGGTAAATTTTATAATAAATTTCTTTAGACTTTTTTTTTTTTCTTCTCATGTCAAAATCTATTAGAGACCTTAGCGGTTTACAAAGGCGTTACAACACAAAATATACAGCAAACAAAACAACAAAAAAACACAACGACATCATAACAGCAAACACAATCATGAGCAGACAAACAGATAAACATGAGAAAGCTCTACTATTAGCCCTCCAAAAAAAAAGCTATGAAAGTGTTTTAGACCAGAGTCACATAGGCATTAATGCATCGTGCATCGATGCATCGGATGCTCGTGCAATATTGCAACAACACACACACACAACCACACACACAAATCACACACCACACAACACACCCACACACACACACCACAACACACACACACACACATCACAACATCGCACACACAACACACACACACCAACACGACACCACCCCACACACATCACACACAACAACACACACACACACCACACAACAAACACAATCACACACACACACACACACAACACGCCACAACACACCACACACACACAACTTATTATTATTATTATTATTATTATTATTTGTATTATTCTTATTATTATTATCTATTAAAACATTATTGTTATCATTATTATTTATAAGTAAAAACGCACGTCGTATAGAAAATCAAATTATTATTCTTTTTAACTCTACATCAGATGGGTGAAAAACATAGTCCTGTTTACTTGCCGATTTGGCCATGTAACCTATCTCAATTCACACCTCCACTGTGGTTGGTCAAGAATTATAAATGGCCCCTTGTGTTTGGTGACGTCAGCCTTATCTCTATTACCTCTACACTGTGTTTTGGCGAGAATTATATACGATCCCTTGTGAGTCTAAGCTCGTTTCAAACTATAGTCGCTCTAGCTGTTGAGCTCTGTGAAGAAGAAGTTCTCTACCCTATCTTAAAAGTGTACCGGATTTCCAGAAAGATAAATCACTCAATATTGATTCGGGTCTTCAATATGTATACCTCTGATTTACAAGACATCACTTCAGGTGGAAGTTAGATGCCTGGTTGCGGAGCTGCATTCTTATTGAGATAAAAGAACCCGAATGGAACTTGGAATCTCTTCACGTGTGTTCAGTAAATTCAATCAATATATACAAACATCACGGCGTGTTTAGCTCCCATTGAGTTCGATGAATTACTGTGTATATGTAACACACATCGGTCATGGCTTTTACTGAGGTTTACTGTAAACGCCTAAAGACATGCTGTTAGAACGTAGCCTCGAAACACGAGTTACAAATCAGCCAGAAGCAAAGGACGCGCAATACCGGAAATTTAATTAAACCCAGTCTGTACTGTGAACCTTACTCTAAAACATGCGAACAAACAAACATGTGCGTGAGTTAGAGCGCATGATGAAGGACATTGGTATTAAAGAAGCATTTGAAATATCTAACTTCAACATAGATTCACTCAATACTCAAAAATACAGCGTGATTGAAGTGAATCATGTCAGGAGGTAGGCGGGAAGGGTGCTAGGTGACAGTAGGATGAAGAGAGTCGAGTGTGTTATTGTCTAGGCTATGTAGACAGTCGTTCATTATATGTTAATCACGAAGGAATACTATTGCATTCAAGAAAATGATATTCGTATGATTCTGATACTGGGTTATTAAACGATTCCTAGAGACTATCGATGTGCAGAAATTCATACATCTTCTTAGAAAACGATGGGCTGAAAGCATCTATGGGCACGATCCAGAGGACCAAACATCTATGATATTGAGAGGGAGCTTCTTTACATTATTGTGACTTTTCGGACGCATCCGGTGAGCTCACAGTTGTTTCATTGAAGTAGACAACGAACAATAAATGGGATCGGGGCAACATATTTGTAAAGATTTACAGAGTATTAATCTTGAGTCTTCGTGAAGTTTCTGCTGAATGTCTATATCCAGTGCTATAACACCTTATTAAATATTTTTATATATTGTAAATGTGAATTTCAATGTTAAAATAATATTAATATTCCAGTGAAGTATATTTAATGTTTAAAAATAGCAGGTCGCTGCAGATTCATTAATATAGATTCTAGGTATATTGTAGTAAAGCTGATTATTAACTGAAGTTCTTAGCTTTAACATCGTCGAGTAAACGTTCGTATAAGAACCGGTTTTTTCGTGTTATATATATATTAATCAATTATATTTATATAATATATATTAATTTATATATATTTATATTTATATATATATATATATATATATATAAAATTTATAATATTTTTGATAAGTAATATATTATATTATATTATATTTATATGCTCTCAATCTATATAGCTTCGAAAAGTTGCATTGAGTACATCGAGCACGACTACGAGCATGGAGATGTGTGGGTTAAATTCATGTTCTCAGCACACTGCCATCATTGCATGGTTGGCGGGTTCCTTACAGGTGCTGTGGCGGAAAATCGTTTCTAGCTGTTAAATCATATAAAGGATGGTGGAATTTTTGAGCATACAGCCTGATGAAAATAAATGCTGGCTTGCTATAGGTGATATACAGAGAGAAAGTTTAATGAAATATTAATTAGTAGGGAATGCCATTGAAGGAGTGATACGATATTTAATACACATTGGAAAAATGACAAGGTCATAAAGTTATATTAGTTCTGGGACGGACATGCTGCACAAGTTAAAACGAAGATCAGCTGAGACGATTACGGTGTATTCCATCTATTAAATATATCTGTTATCTTTTCATTACACGAAAATTTTTTCTTCATCTCAAAAGCATGACACATGAGGATCTTTTCTTTTAAACACTCGTATCTGATCCTGTTTGGTCAAAGAAGAGATTATGAGTCAGTGGTGAATTGTCCATAGGGTCATAGATTGTTTCGATCATGCAAGATATTTATATATGAGTTCTTGAGATGAAGATTATAGATAAAAGAAGTTTACTTCGGAACCCGTACGAATTACTTTGCTGTGTTGAACTTCACCATTAGGATTGCATTGTCGCTCGCACTACATTCTTCCGCAACGAGGTATAAAACATGTGTATCATTCCCTGGAATAATGATCAGTAGTTTAGTTTGTGTAAAGTAGTTGCCTCTTATAAAAAGTAGTTTATAAATAGCTTTAACCGGCTGAAAGAGCGCAAAAGTAATCTGTATGGATCTGAGAAGCTTACGCCCTCAGTGTGTATTTAGTGTAACTCTGCTTTAAATTTCTTATAAAGGGAATGTTCTTTTAAACAGGCCTCAGAAGGTAGAGCTGCGTCTGACATAGAAAAACACCATTAAAAAACCTTCTGCGTAACATAAAGCAATCTGGAGACACGAATAAAAAAGAAAGGTGAGTTGCAGAAGGGAGGTGGTGTTATCCTGCTCGACTTGTCTCAGTTATTGACTCCTCATTGTGATTTACCAAAGTGAATATTGCTTCATAAAATGAAGTGAGAGGCTACGCTGTATTACCGTTTATAACCGAGTATGAGAAATGAATTGGTATAATCTTTAGAACTCCATACGATTGCAGAAGAGCCCACACTCAAGCCTGCCGGGGACAACCACAAAGCGCCTTAGGGGTGGTGCGTCCTATACTGCATTTTCCAACCCAAATCATCTCAGCATTATTGGACATATCTCATCTAGAGAATCAACAAGACCTTAATGGGAGTTCCTGCAACAAATCTCACCGAGCCCAAGGCGTCTCTGTCGCGTTACACACAAGAGCAAATTGATTGTCAGATCGCCTTAAACAGGTATGAACAGATAAAGCACGTTACGACGCAGAAGAGGTGTATCGGTATTTTAAACTTCTGAGACAATAACATCCATGAGAAGCGTATCTTATACCAAGATGCAATGCAGAATTATTAGTCTCAAGGATTTCGAATCATAGAAGAGTGGACCACTAAATAAAGTCCTGGACGTAAAGGAAGCAATTCTTGCCACACAGAACGTAAAACCCGAGATTGAAGATAGAAGGACAAGGCTTAAGAAAAATCCTAGAGAGAGAGCTTGGCCACGCCTAGGGGCTTTTCACGACACAAGATCCAGGTCATAAACTCTTCTATAAGTATTTTAAAAGAACAAATAGCTTGGAATGAGTTAGGCCCAAATCATTATTGATGATGAGATAGTTAAAGGTCAACATATGTTGGATTTTAATAGCTGATAACCTCACGTGATTGGAAGAGAGAGCTGTAACAGGAGGCCTTCAATCAGCAGAGCTTCAGACTATAATTTTTGCCACGCTCTTTAGAGCCTTGAACACACGCAGCATTAGCGACATTGGAGAATATTCCTCAAACGCACGAGGCCTGATGCTAGTCTTCAGGCATGTCCCTACGACTTCAGATAAAATTCAAAAACGGGTGGTCTAAAGGAAGAATTAAAAAAAAAGCCCGTACACCCAATCTGTTAAATGGATTAAATTCATGTCAAGCTGTGGTGATATTAATATTATTATTCAATTATAATATATAATACATATATATATATAATAAGTTATATATACTATTATATATAATATATTATATAATGAATATATATATATAGTAGTTATAAAATATAAATATATACATATATAATAATATTATATATATATATAAATTTAATATAATATAATATATATTATAATATATTATATAATGGATTCACTGTTCTAGATATGTCACTTAGATGATTATAATAATAAATCATACACATATTTAATCACTATCGTTTTATTAATTATACCTTTTTTATAATCCATAATAGATTATATTATATATTATATATATATATATTAATTATATATAAATATATATACTTATTATATATATATAGTATTATATAATTATATATATATATAAATATATATATATATATATATACCCTATAGCATAGACTATATATAATCCGTAGTATATATTTAAATGTTTTTACTCATGCCAGTAGACACCATGGAGGCTAAGGAGTGGTTATAAGTAATTATTACGATGGAAGGAGCCTATATTTTATGGTGGTTTTCACACAGGTTTTGCCTGTTCGAGGCTTTTTCCGGGACCATTGGGACGGAAAGAAGTTGAATAAGCATATCTAGAAGGTGGAGGAGGCTTTCACTTCTACACAATAACCTGTTCGCAGAAAAATTTCCTACCCGAGAAAACCATACCCTGTCCGATAGCGTATGGCAGCTGGATTTATCCGAAAGGTTAAATACAGCTCGTACAACGATGGATAATCAATATAACTTATTCACCATTTGCAATGTGTATTCTAAGAATATTTATGTTGAACCTTTATAAAGATAAAAGTCAGGTTTACTGTATCTGAACTCGCGTTGAGAGAAATATATAGGGGTGAAAGCGATGGCCAAGAATGCTGTGGACTGACCGAGGCAGTGAGTTTCTAGGTCGTGAATTTCAAGAATTAGTTAAAGAGCACGACATGGGGTATTACAATAACATTCTCAGTGAATAAAGCAGTATAGTTGAAAGCCAAGTACAGGACGTACTATCAAAAGAAAGAATGCATAGATACTTTACTAAGATAAACACTTTTAAGTATATTGAACATACTAAAGGACTTGCTCATTCTTATAAATAGATCGTTCAATAGAACTATAAATCTACCCTCAGAAATGTCGAAAATAAACCCTACGATGGTGGATCATTCACAACGAAGAGTCAGGAAAATAAAGGATAATTCAGGTGTGTGCCTAGGCGATTATGTACGAGTCTCCAGACAGGCTGAAAGGTTTAGGAAAGGCTACGAGACAGGGTGGTCTACAGAGGTTTTCAAAGTCCACAATATTCGAGACTTCCCTTACGATGGCTTAAAATTATATTATTTGGAGGATTTACACGGTGAAAAGATAAAAGGAGGTTTTTACAAACAGGAAATACAAAAAATACGCTTCAATCCTGAAAGTAATGTGTATAAAATTGAAAAGATAATAGGCTCGAAAGGAAAGGGGCGAAATAATACAGTACTTGGTAAATGGGTTTGGAATATTCCTGACAAAGTTAACTCGTATATAAGCAAGGTAACTCTCAAGAATCATTAAGCAGTATGTCATTTGAGAACAATGGCGGGAACAGATTCACTTCTATTATAATCTCGTGCCTTCATCGGCTTCGTGAATCTTCATCCTGATGATAAAGCTCTCAGACTTCACGAAAGTATACTATAACCTATGACATTGATAGACGCTTTATGAAGTCGGGCTGTGTGAAGTTGATATTTTAATTACAGATGTGGGGGGTGAATGTTTCACTCGCATAATCTTTTTGGATGCATGTTTTACAGAAGTGTAGATCTGTGTGAAAAACTATTAATTGGTGGTATGTTGAATGAGCACAGGCTCCTTTAAATCGTGTCACTATGGGAACAAGAGAGTATTCATGAAAGAATTGTAATGAGGAAATCCTATTTTAAGTCAGTTCCTGCAATGTTCAGTTATTTAAATACGCTTTTAGCGAATAGTAATATGTGTAGAGATCTAATTTACAATACAGATATTCATCCCTCCGATGATGAAGTATTAATTACTTTGAGATCAACGGCAGGCATTAACCTTAGAGACATCGATGTGTTTTTCCTCAGGAGATCGTCATGGCAGCGGAAACACGTTCACGAACGTGGAGGTTGTTTAGATGTCCCCATGATTGTACCTTACTTATGCTGAAAATGGGGTTATGAAATACAAGTAGAAACGAACCATAATTAAACCAGCTAGAATTAATCGACTAGCAAAGAACAGGTGTGTTACATTTATTCCTGTTATCCATCTTAATGCTCAAACATCTCTGGATTTTATGCATTATGTTTACAATTGACATTAGTGGTAATACCTAGTCTATTGTGGGCGATTAACTTACAGTCTCTCTGGGTAGTTATATTATTCTTCAAGAGTGTTGTAGGTAATAACTCTTCCTCAAATGTGGGCACCTATCTCTTCACTGAAACAGGTTCATCTCGATCGTGGTTCGTTAAGAAGTACAAATAAAGGACGTGGAAGGGCGGCCATACCCATTACAAGCGAGCACATTGATGTGTTAAAGTCCAACAATGTGGAGAAGAATGACACTTAGGCAGCTGTGATAGCGATAGAATACCCGGTCTGGAATCAGAATTGAAATCTTCATAAATAGTTAGAATTCGATACAGAACTGGAGTGGGATTATTTCAAAAGAGATTCCAGCAATTGCATTTTTTTTCCTGCATAGCTCTATTGCTTGCACTTTATAGAGCTGTCAAGTAAACCAGCTGCGAACTACATAAGTAATAAGACATTGGAGAGAGTATTCATTGGACGAGATCACAGAGAGGATACGGTCTTGGAGGATTTTCACTAAGCTGTTGCGAAGCGCCATCCCTGTGTTTAGAAGAGGGGGTGAATATATCTAGGTAAAAAAGCTATAAGATGAGGACCTGCACCGATAGACACAAGTATATATGCTCGACATAGGAAGCCACATCGCGTTGCTTCATTAAATAAGGACTGAATTGCGAGGTTTTCCGACGAGATGCTCGATGACGTTTAACGCAAAATAAGACGTAGAATGACAGGTCAGGGCAGGTCTAAAGTTAAAGGACGCAGGAGTGCCGCAAGTAGGAAAAGCCAAAGATGAGAAGAGCATCGTGAAGAAGAGCAAAGTCGCAAGAGATCACTCAGTGGCGAAAAACCCTAAAGGCTAGAAAGTGCCCAAGTCTACAAAAACGTACGATAGTAATTCACCATTACTAACTAGATGGTTTGTCTATTATATACACCTTTCGCGCTAACGAATGTATAAGGGGTTACATTGACAGTCTTGTGTCATTTATTCAGCCTAACCCGCCCCTCGGCTAGATGTCATTTCCCTTACCCTGCTAGTTTCCAAGACTGCTGCCAAGAGTCGAATTGGATCTCTTTCTCGATGATTCCTACTCTAAGATTAGCATGAGCGATCAGCACTTCATCAGCATTATCCCACACATCTTCGGATCACCCAGCACTGACGTCCTTTTAGAGTTCAATAGTCCCAGGCACATCAGACCAGTATCTAGATCCATCTAATGTGTATTCTATATTTTAAACGAAAATTGACAAACCCTGATGGTACAGACCTTTCCCTCAGTGTGATCTACACATTGGTGTTATACAGAGCCGAACTTTTTTCTATATTACTGTATTTGAATCAGAGTGATGTTTACCATCGATGAAAACTTCGCATCGGATACTTCAGCAGCTAGTCAGCCTTATAGGTAACATAGACACACTACTGAACTTCTTCTTGATGATGCTAGCAGTCTCATCTTCAATTCATGTGGTTTTTCAGCTTTCAAAGATGGAAGGATGCACATGTAGCTAAAGCTGCTAAAGTCATAAACAACACATACGAATTCTACGGTCGGTTTAAATGGTGATATTATTTCATTTTCAGGTGAAAGTACTTAATTATACATCTGTTAGAGCAAAAAATCCGGACTATGTCCCGATTCAAGTCCGGAAATTCGCCATAATAATAAAAAGTTGATCCGTAATGCCACAACGCATGTCCAGAAACCTCTTCTTACAAATGCTAGAGGCTTTTCTATATGTTAGAAGTGAATGATTTCCCAAGGATTTGGAACATGAGAATATATATACCACAGCCAAGTACCCAATCAGAAGAGTGGAAACCAAGGTGTTTAACTTCACTCACGGTTTATCAAGCATCAGCATTCCAAATATTGTTAGCGGAAATCTACCTCAAAAAGTAATAGCTGGAATTGTAGAACACGAGGCATATTCAGGTCATTATAAAAAATCACCATATAAATTCGCCCCTTTCAACCTTAGGGGTGTCAGTTTACATGTGAATGGGCAGCCTTACGGACGTGATTATGAAATGTCGTATAATGGGGTACAATCTCTATTCGCGACCTTTCCATGATCTAATAGCCAACACTGTTTCAATGTGAGTGATAGCGTACGGGTTATTGAATCTTTGAAGAATCAGCGTTTCGAATCGTAACTTGTATTGCAGTTTGATCTCAGCCCGGACTTCGCTTGAACGCAAGTCATTTAACATTCTGAGAGAAAGGGGACATGTTAGCCAATCAATCTTTCATTTAGCGGAAGTATGGCAGACATCCATTACCGGTCATCAGTTCTATCATGGAACAACCTCTCAAACTTATTGAAATTAAGACTCCAGAGCGCGTAATGATGCGTGTTGAATTACTGAAAGACTTGAATGATCAGAAGAAATATAAGCTATGTTAAAAACAATACCTCAGATTTTTAAGGGGTGATGTCGCTATTAATGGAAGTAGATTCTGTGAGTTGAAGAGAGCGATAGCGGGCCTTTCGTGTTATCATCAAAACACTTCACATCGAGATGGTTGCATCGTCGGCACTGGTATTTTCATCTACAATGGAGAAAGAACGGAAATGATATACCTGATATGATTGCTTTAAACTGAAATTTATTCTGGAATAGATCAATTACTCATTTCCTTTTTTAAAATAGTAACAATATAAATGTATATAAAAAAAACATTTGGTTTAGGGCTGTTCAGCCTTCACACTCTAGTTTATGCGGAGCTTATTGTATTTATTTCATTAAGTGTTTTTTAAACGATATCTGTGTCAATGATTTTGTAAATATTTTCGATGCTAAAAATTTATTTGTCAATGATTATTTAGTTTCCGAGTACATAATGAAAGCTTTAAAATAAAAACGTATTTTACTATCCTTTTTTCTTATATATATATATATATATATATATATATATATATATATATATTAATAATTATATACTTATATATATATATATACTATATAACTATATATATATATATATGATATTATATATATAGTATATATATTATATATAATATATAAATATATATAACTATATATATACATCGGAGAATTTCCTTTGATGATAATGGTAAAGCCTCATGAAAATTCACGTTTATGACGTTACTAGTTTAAAGGTATGGGGTTAGACTGTTTCTGTTGAAGGCATCAGTATCGCTGAGGAAGTTGTAGCGATAACAGCTCTGGTCATTATAACGCGTTTTAAAAAGGCGGTAGCTATGGGTGGGCGGTAGCTATGGGTGTTATTTCGTATATTCAAAAGTGCTGGTTCATTTTAAAATCTTGGTATACATGTGTCAGTCACACATCGGATTTTTCAGATAGACATCCTTACACACCCCGTGATCCCACAAGAATACGTGTTATATGTGCATCAGATGATGTAAATGGCTATAGAATGCGAGCTTCAGCTGCAGCGAAGGAGGGACGTGAAACTGTATACTTCGATATATCATTGAAGTGTAATGGAGGTGTTTCAATAATGGATGGGCAAATAGAGAAAATAGTCGAGAAAAATAGCATGTTTAAAACATATTCAGTCAGCGTAGAACGATTTAGAATACAGATCCCTCTCCCTATCCGAATAAAACTTTCAGCTAAGATACGCCTCTTGGCCGCCCAAGATCTTGTGGGCTGTGCAAGAACGAGGCTGATTAACTATATAATATCCATTATAAGAACAGAAGTTTCTGGAGAATTTACAATATTCCCGCCTGACGCCCAGGGACGTTTGCGGGTGGAGATGATATATATATATATATATATAATATATATATAATTGGTATAATAATATATATATATATATATATAATAATATATATATATATATATATATATATATATATATATAATATGCATATACTATAAATATATCTATTTTAAATGATGGTTTCACTCTCATACCTGGGTAAAAATAATATCGCTGTTGGTATGTGAACTTTACCACAGAGGAAATTATAAACAATTCAACGATGAAGACTGACTTGTATCTAATTCTTTAATAGTCAATAGCCTAGCTTATCAACGTCGATCACGTCATGTACAAAGACCGTAAATAATACCACGCTTGTATTTGTTTGTTTTGTTTTCTGCTTCATTTTGAGCAAAATATCTCAAGACCGACGGCCTCAGGGTAGAACTTTCATCGAGGACATTTTCACACCTTCTCTCTTGCTCTCTCTCATACTCTCTCTCTTTTTCTCTCGTCTCTCTTCTCCTCTCTCATTACTCTGATGGCTCGTCGTCATCTCTCTTCTCTTCGCTCTCTCTCTCTCTCTTCTCTCTCATCGTCTCTCTCTCTCTCTCATCCCGTATATTAATTTATAAAAAAGTTTTCTTGAAATTGATGGGTGCATCAAAGAGAGTTTTTTTAAAAATATAATAATAATATAAATAATATAATACATAATAATATAATAATATAATAATAATAATAGCTATAATAATATAATAAATAATAATCAATAATAATAAGAGGAAAGAGGCTGAAGAGATGGAAAACATGATTTTAAGGCTAAAACACTTAGTAACGTTTAAAGCATCAGCTTTTTTTTTTTTGGAGGTTGATAGTCTCTGTTCATGCTCTGTCTTGTTGTCCGTGAGCTGTTGTTGTCTGTTGTTGTGTGTTTGTAGGGCTTAGATGAGCATCTCCTTAGGCTGGGGTTTGTTGCCGTAATGATGGAGACTTCAGATTGCAGTAAGCTCGATGGCTTAGTTCTGGTTTGCTCTGGATGTAGAAGGAATTAATGTTGTGAATCAGCGGCATTGGGCTTTGTAATGGTTTTGTCATGTTTGTGTTGTTGTTTGTTGTTGTTGTTGTTGTTGTTGTTGCTATACTGGATTTGTTGTTATGTTGTTTGTGTTGAGTTGCTGTTGTTTAATCACGTATTTTGTTACTCTCAACTGTTTTTGCTCGTGGGTTTTCTGTCATGATGAAGAAGAACATTGAAGCGGTCACATAGGGAAAGAATGGATCGACAAAAGAACGATCTCTCTTCTTCTTCTACTCTCCTCTCATCTCGCGTCTCTATCTCGTCATCTCTCTCCATCTCAGTCTCCTTCTCCTCTCTCCTCTGCTCTCTCTTCTCTCTCTCTCTCATCAAAATTCCGACACTGACCAACAATACAGCGTATTCATTACTGTGTGATTAGCAATCCCAATATGAAAACAATGTTACAAAATTCAGAAAATGATTTTCCAAAATGGTTAATGAATTTAACAAAATTGTTTAAGATGGAGATGAATTTGGAGTGAATGAGGCTATATATTATTATACTATAAATAATATATATATATTATATTATAATTATATATATATATATATATATATATATATATACAAATATATATATAATATATATATATATATTATAATATGATGAATTTGCGAAAAAAAGCTGTCAAAGATTTAAATCCACATCCCTAAGCTTCATTTTTTTTTCTGGCGGGTTGATAGTTTCTGGATTGTCCTTGTTTGTCGTAGCTGTATGTTGATTGTTGCGCTTGTTGTGCTAGATGAGCTGACCTAAGGCTAGGGGTTTATGTGCTAATGTGGATTCTAAAATTGCTGAGTACGTCGCAGCTTGTTTCCTGGTTATCTGATGTAGAAGAATTATGTTATGTGATGTGGCTAATTGGCTTGTAAATGGGTTTTGATCTGTGTTGTGTGGTTGACTCGAGTTGTATGTTGTTGCTTCTTGGCTGCAGGCTGTTGTTGTTGTTGTTGTTGTTGTTGCTTGTTGTTAATGGGTTTTGTTACTCTCAACAACTTGTTTTTTGGCTGGCTGGTTTTGTCCATGGATGGAAGCAGAAGCATTGAGAGGTCCATCAAGGAAATGGATCGAAAGAGAATCTCTCATTCTCCTCAATCATCTTCTCTATCTTCCTCTCTCTCTCCTCTCCTCTCTCTCTCGCATTCTCTCTCTCCTCTCTCTCTCTCTCTCTCTCTCAAAAAATTTCGCCACAGACCAACAATACAGCGTATTCATTACTATGTGTTAGCGAATTCCAAGATGAAAAATAATAATAAATAGAATGATTAATTGTAAATAATTAACCAATTGTTTAAGGAATGGAGAATGAATTTGCCAGTGAATCGAAGCATTATATATACGCTACATATATCATATAAGTATACTGCGTAGACTTGAATACTATATATCTATAATAGTATGATTATATACGTATCTATATAAATATATACATATAACTAGGTATATATATGAAAATATGAAAGAAATATACTATATTATAATATAATATATGTATACATATATATTATTATTATATATATATATCATATATATTATATATTTATATATATATTATAGTCTAGATAGGACTTTCTTATATAGATATAATACAAGCCCGTAGATAAATAGTTCTTATCCAATACTCCAATATATCTATATGCTTTCAAGTGTTTAACTGACTAAGGTTTGTATATTATAATAGTAGTAAAATCAATACCAAGTTGTTTCCAGATAGCGGTTTTATCAATGAAACTTTACTAACACATCTTGCTTACAAGTTAAATTTCGATCTTTCTGTATCATAGGTCCAGGCATTAACTTATCGATCATAAAATATTTCGGAGAATAAGGTTAATATGCCCTTTCGAAGGCGTTCAGACACGGTATATTACCTTTTCTTCTTCCATTTTATAAGCCATTTTTAATAAGAAAACCAGCAAAACATCATTGAGCGAACTAATGTATCCCCTTGAACTCTCAAAGCATGCCTGGGAATAGAGAAAATTTTCCATCTTAGTTGTATGTCATTTTTTAATTATAAACAATTTTAAAATGTAAAATTGGCAATTTAAAACCATGAATTTGGATAATTAAGGAAACTGGAAGGCGCCTTGGCACGGTCAGTTAAGACTCGTATCTAACCTTCTGGTGATACACGTGATTAGAGGCAAGACGAAAGGAGGGGGGACTTTGCTGTCCCTCCCGATCCAGTTTTGATAAATGTAACAAACTGGACGGGGGGGCAAAAGTGAAGGAGGTTGGGGAGAGAGGCTGATAGTAAAACGCTCCCCCATTCGCTCAAATGACAATGGTCGGCGAACGAGAGAGAAGAGTATGGTACCAAACCCGACGGTCGGCGGGCAGAGGCAATCAAGATGGCGAGGGCGGGAAGCGGGGGGGACATACGGGGGGGAGGGGCGGCGGGGCGGCGGGGACCAAGAGTGGGGTGGGGGGCGGAAAAGGGCGCGCGCGCGAAAACCAGTGTCGTGTGTGATAGTGTGTGTGTGTGTGTGGTGTGCTGTGATGCTGTGCTGTAGGTGTATCATGGAAGGGTGGGTGGAGAGAGGAGTAAAGGGACGAATGGTTTGATTTACAGTGGGGTTGACAACCAACTAAAGTAGCGGGTAAAGAGATGGTGGGGAAGGGGTAAATTGTGTATATGTCTGTGTTGTGTGTGTGTGGTGTGTGTGCGTCTGTCTGTGTGTTCTGTGTGAATGTGTAACTGTGTGTAATGAACTCTCGTGGTAATGATTGATCGATCGCGTCATGCAAACATACATGAATGTGCGCACCCTACGGATGCGCACGCACTAAGTACATTATAAGGGGGGTGGTAGTCGGTAAGGTAAATAATAAATATAATCAGATATGCTTAGCATAAACAATAAATTATTTATTAAAAATACTAAATCATTATTGTTACACGAGCTTCGCTGGCTGGCTCTGTGCAACATTTCAATGTTGCTATCGCAACATATTGAAATGCTGCACTCCACTTTGCAATTGCTCTGGCAATGTGGCAACTACTCTTATCGTCGTACTTTGTATTACTTCATCTACTGCGATAGGTACTAATATTAAATATACGATATATATTATCTATATACTTATATAAATATAATATATATATATATATATTATATATTATCTATATATATAATATATAATCAAAAGTAATATAGTATTATATATATATAATACTATATATAACTATATAGTATATATATATATATTATCTGAGCATTAAGAGACAACGTAGATGTCAGCTGATAAGATTGTGCATAAAAAATTTAGTTACTTATAAAACAGAACCTTACGGAACAACATCCTTGGGAAACACAAATTATTATTCAGATATAAAGAGAAAAAGACAAAGTATTAGAGAGAGAACTCAATGTATTATTTCTGGCTTTGCTTTCTACAACAAGAGCATCAAAGTGTAGGGACATATTGCTTTCAAGAAGACAAAAATAGGACAGTTTTTTTCTCTTATACTATTTTGTAGTTATAAGCATAGTATTAGAATAGTAAGATTTATTTTCCAGTTAAGTCTTTTAATGTGAATGTTTATGAGTTGATGAAATATAGTATCTTTTCCAATTTTTTTTTTTAATAACAGATTTAGTGTAATGGTGAGGTCAGATTTGTCTGTTTATTGTAGTGATTCCATGAACCAGATAAACATTTTTATGTTATAAACATGGAAATTTTTGTCAAAAGTCGAAAATGAGGATAATTTTTTTTGAGACGCAAACGAAAATTTCAAATATTTAATTTGCAAACTTTATTGAGAAGAGCTTGGGGAGAGCATGGCTTCTTTTCACAAGTGTACGCAAAAAACGGTGTGTCCAAAAAGATTTTATTTTTTTTTTTTTTTTATAGAAAAGTGCCCGTGTCAGAAGATTCAATATCTTTATCTTTCTGTTCTTTTTCTCTCTCTCCCTCCGTCAAACCTCTCTCTCTCTCTCTAATATATAATAATTATATTATATATATATATACTACTATAATTATACATATACTATATTTATATATAATATATAATATATGAATATATTAGTATATTATATATATAATATATATATATTATTATAATATATATTATATATATATCATAGTTGGAGTTATATATTATATAGGAGAGGAAGAGAGAGAGAGATACTATATATCTGCAGCGTTTTGAGAATGATTAAATACTTAAAAGTGTGTGGATGCGTCGCCGTGATAATTTTTTACTCTGTTTAAAGAGAAATTTTTTTCACGAATCTGTTTTAAAATATTAGTTTACAATTTTCGTGCGAAAGAAGAAATTTATAAAAATATAAGAAATTAATTTGTTTCACATATCGAGTTGCAGCAATTCTTTAGTTTTCCACTGGAACCCGTTTAAAGCTGTTTATAGTTTCTTCAGCTTAATATATAGTATAATATAATATTATATATATTATACTAATATCATTATATATTATATATATATATAGTATATGAATATATATATTATATATATATCATTATAATATATATATAATATATTATATTATATATTATTAAATTAGAGGGAACAAATAATTCCCCATCGTGCTAATTATCTTCTCTAAATTATCTGCTTTTATCTTAAAAAATATAGTGTTTTAGCGCTCTTAGCAGAAAAAATGTGATTCATATTTTCTTCCTCTCTCCTTATTTTTTAATTTCGCGTTAGTGTTTAATGAATAACAACTTATATAACTGTCAGTCCGTTTAGTATTTTTCTCTCGTCCTTTAGAATTGCTAAGGGGTACTAGGGTTTTAAAATATTCGTCAAAGATTAGGTGTTTTTTGGGGAAGTGAAGGCTGTGACTGAGATGGTTGCTAATCGTTTAACAAATTCAATATATTTTTTCAATACTATAAAGAAATTTTTTAACCAAAATTTTAGGTTTTTGTTTTTCCCATTTTTTTCCTTTAAAAGAAACTGAGTTAAGAGTTCCTGGCTCACAAATTGCCTGTAAAAATTAAATTCATGTACAAAATTCGTAAAATTTTTAAATAAATATCAATGGAATGAAGACTTTACTAAGACTTGTAAATATAAATCTGTTGCTCACGATCTTAAACTCTGACTGGTTTGGAAATCAGCAAGAAAAGAAATATCAATTGCTATTTTAAGTATTGCTTTACATTGACTGTAACACGCGGTATTCTCATTTCTTTATAAACGGAATGCAGAAGCTCTGTAGCATCTTCAAACATTCCTGTAAAAAAATATTTTTATCGATGTTTGCGCGGAAAGTCATTCAAAAACAAGTATCGCATTTCAATATGACCAGAAGTGTTTGTGAAGAAGAGTGAAGAAGTACAAAGTTTATATCATAATTAAGTTTATAACAAATTAAATGGTGCCTGCAGACTTCAAAATATATGAGACTTTATAAGGATGTGTCAGTGTCAAGATTAGTGTTGGCCGAGCACCGGAATTTTGAGCACCGCACCGCACCAGGGTAACCGCACTACGCACAGCACCAAAAGTCATTTTTGTCTCACCGCACCGCACCTCTATGTTTCAATGCGCACCGAGCTTCGCAACACTCACCGCACCGCACCAAAATGAGCGCACTACCCACCGCACCGCATCTGGTGCTTCGGCCACCCCTAGTCAAGATCCATCTTTAGCTTCTCTAAACTTCAACTATTGCTTCATAAACTTCTCTAAATTAACAATCCATAATGATTTTTGACAGACCTCCGTTTCGGTTCCGCACATTCTTGTCCATTTTTGGGGAAAATCTTTTCTTTCTAGAGAAATAGTTGTCATCTTTCGTGACCTAAAATAATGCCCAGCACTTCCTCCGTTGCAACAAATACCAACATCTAATTTGTTGACATGAAATATCAAAATATGATTCTCTAACACCAATTAATTGGGTAAAAAACGAAAAAAAAGGTGATTTGTTGAATAGTAAAATGGTTTGCCTGAAATTAAAAGTTGCCAATTCGTAATATTGTTGAAAGCCTCATGTTTTGAAGAGATGCCAAAATGTTCTAAAAAAATAAAAAATAAATAAAAAAGTCAGTAGAGAAATTTCCAGATAAGGTGATTTTTTTTGTATAAGTGAAAAAAGTACCAACTTTTAGGACATCGTCAGTATTAACAGCCCCACCCCGACCCCCCAACTTCTATTTTTGTAGTACTGGTTGAAGCATGAGTTACATAATATTTACAATGTAGTTGCCATATAGTCTTAGCAACAGCTAGGCTTTCCTGTGTACTCCATGAACAGGGGTGTGTGAGTCGGAGTTCGGAGTGTCGGGAGTCGTCGGAGCTCGGGGACGTCGGTACCAGTTTTTTGAAGAGGTGGAGCTTCGGACGTCGGAGTACTCGGCATGTCGGTAATTGTTGAAAACAAGGGTGGAGTCGGAGTCGGAGTCAGGAGTCGAGCGTTTTTTCAATGAGGGTTTGGAGGTCGGAGTCGGAGTCGGATGGTGAGCACAGATCCGGAGCCGAGGTCGGAGTCGGAGTAACTTCATTCAAGATAGTAGAGTTGGACATCAGAAATCATTTTGAGCTGGACAAAGTTGTGAATATTGACTCTGTGAGTGACTTCAATCGCTTCAAACAAGTTCACTTTTCACTTGCGACTTCCACAATCACAAAAATGCAATTTGGGCAAACTTCGAAGTTTTGTGTTTAACCTGCACCTTAATGTTTCAATTCTGGATTATTATTCTAATGGAATTCAACCCTCAAACCTTTACTAACCATCTTATATTTAAGATGCTGAAAGAAATAAGTAAAAAACCGTCCCCCCCAAGGGGTTAACGGACAAGCAGAAAGTCTCTCATTGACAATGATACATTTCTATACTAGCTGCTGTATATTAATATTCCTATCTACAGGGTAGCTTAAATTGAAGAGTTCAAACAACAAAAAGTAAAATCCTTGTACTATTGCAACGTGACCCATTTGTATAAAAAGGTTGCAAGAAGTTCAAGAAGAAAAAAGATACATCGCCTGAAGCATATGACTCTGTAAGTGATTGAAACTAACAAACCTATCCCCATTATTACACGCTTACCTCTGGCAAGGATTCACCGACTGCGCGATGACCACCTGGCCAGCGCCATGAAGCAATATAAGTGAACAATATCGGACGTGGGCCAAGCGGGCGCAAACCGCTTCCCAAGTCATTTTTCAGAAAGACATCAGACGGAATGAGTAGAAAAAGGCTTCTAGATACGTTGGAAGGTTTATTCGAAGCTCGACTGGCTTCAAGAACAACAAGGTCAAGGTTTTTTCCTCACTCCTTTTACACAATATTCCAAACTTTTAAACAATTTTCTCTGCTACACTGAAAATGAGAAGGAAGTTAAAAAATTCGATATAACTTAGGAAGCTTAAACATTAGAAGAGGCCATCGATAAGTATCCATACATTGTACAAGAAGCTGCAATTTGCTGTTTTTACTGACTTCTGACAATCCAAAAACATCCAAAGCAAGTTATCGTTGAGGGCTTTTTCTGCTCTTAACATTATAAAATCAGACCTAAGAGAAAAAATGAAGGAGGACTCCTGGCAGATTCGCTATTCTATTCTTTAAGAACCTAATTTCATTCAGTTGAGAGGTGACACTAGATGATAAGTCTGCACTGTAGCAGTTTATATATGTATATATATATATATACTATATATATATATATTATATATATAATATATATATATATAAAGTATATATTAATATACTATATATATATATACTATTATATATTATTATATAAGTTATATATATATATATATAATATATATTTAATATACTTATATATACTTATATATATATATAATATATTATATGGCCCTATATGTATTTCATTAACAGCAAAACTTTCTTCAATTCCATTCTCATATCTCAAAACTACCAATATAGCTACAGGCGCAAAGAAACTACATTGTGGAATGCTGGTCCAATTTTAGTTGCGGAAAAATGTAAAAAAAAAAAAAAAAAAAAAAAAAAAAAAAAAAAAAAAAAAAAAAAAAAAAAAAAAAAAAAAAAAAAAAAAAATAAAGTATACTATCTCAAACTACAATAGCTACAGCGAAAAGGAATGAATTTTTGGGTAACTGCTTGTAAAAATGTTTTAGTTAGAGGAACACTGTTTAAAAAAAAAAAAAAAAAAATACAGATAAAAAAAAAAAAAAAATAAATAATAGAATAAATTAAAAAAATATTTGGCTATTTTTTTTTAGGAGCAGGGGAAATAATGCCCAACACAGTCGGATACAACATACTGCAAAGCCACGGGGACGAGCCAAACTATCACTCGCAATCGATCAGCACCGGCACATTATGCATACACTAGACATACGCCGTGCTCCTCCCATAACATCCCCTTGTTCGCAACTGAATTCAGGCGTTATATACCCTCCAACCATCTAAAATATATTATAAATATAATACATATATTAAATATATATATATATATAGTATATATATATATAATATATAGTAATATATCTATATAATATATATAGTATATTATATATATATATATATTATTTGTAAAGGTATTTACACGGCAATGTAGGGGGCTCGAGCGACGGGGAACACAGGGGGACGTTTTTCCATACCTCCCCGTAGGGGGGGGGAAATAGGGCGATGGAACCCCCGCGACACCCAAATACCAAATGAGCGGGGGTTTTCCGGAGACCCTCACCACCGAGGGGGGAATAGTCCTACCCCGTATTTCCCGGAGGCCCGAGAGACCCCGACTCCTGCCATCGGGTGCGGTATGACCCTTGGGTATTCCTTAGTTAAAAAAAACAAAAAAGCAAAATTAAGTTTTATTGTGTTTGAGTTTTTTTTTTTTTTTTTTCATTTTTTTTTATTTTTTCTTTTTATTTTTTACTTTTCCGGACTAAAATAGACCGCATTCCAGCGAATGTATTCCTTCCCTGTAGCTATTTGTAGTTTTTGAGATATGAGATAATAAAGTATAAGAAATTTTTTGCTGTTAATGAAATACATCTTTCCCTATTATATAATATCAATATATATATATACTAACTATATATATATATATATATATATATAATATATATATATATATATATACTACTATATAATAATAACAAAAATATATATACTAATATATATATATATATATTATATATATATATTATATATAATATATATTATATATATATATAACGCCCCTATCTCGCACTGAGCTCTCACATTAGATGGAATTTCTGGGCGAAGAAAAACATTCAATTACTTCCACATCCTCCATACAGCCCAGATCTAGCTCCGGGCGATTTCTACCTCTTCCCTTAAGTTGAAAATGAAGTTGTAGGGTCATCTTTTTGGTACGATGGAAAACATAAAAAAACTACCTGTAACACGTGAACATTTAAACACACTTCTGGAAAATGATTTCCGGTACTGCTATAAACAATGAAAGGAAATCATTGGAACCGCTGCTGTACTCGCAAGGGTTCATACTTTTACTTTGCAAGGGGAAGTCCAAATTTTGGGGTCGCCCTATTTTCGGGTCCATTTCAGCCGCCCACCTCTAAAAAATGGACATTAAAATTCGCGAATTTTTCAGTCGATTTTGTACTACATTAAACACCAAAAATGTAGCGTTTTATTTGCCACTCTAAAACGTTTATTTCCGGGTGTTTTTTCTGTGCTGTATTCATCTTTCAGAATATTCAATTTTCAATTTTCATGTTTTTGAACTTCTTCTAAATATCTTCAGAATTTTTTTCGAAAATGACTTCAACTTGAAATATACATTAGATGAGTTCATTATCTTACTTGCGTGTGTGAAGTCTCTTTTTCGATTTTTGAGTTTTGTGCTCAGCGTTGTCCAATTCCAAACCCATTTTTTTTTTTTTTGTTGGATTTTGAAATGAAAAAACACCGACATAAATTTTTGTTTTATGTTGAAAAGCAAATAAAAATCATGAATAATGTTATAAGGAAGAAGAATCACATATTTAACAAAAGTCACTTCTTTGTATATCCATTAGTTTTTGATTTGTTCTTGGAACAAATTTTAAAAAAAAAAAAATTTGTTCGAAAATTTTTTAAAAAATTTCTTATATAGTGATATATGAAATTTATGTTAATTAAAGTAGAGGTCAACTTGCTTGATTACAATATGACCTGAACAAATTCTTTCATTGCACTTCGCTTGAACAGAAAAAAAATACTTATCGCAATTTTTCTTTTCAAAAAAAAAACAAAAATATGGGTTTGGTAATTAGACAACTGTGCTGAGCACAAAACGTCGAAAAACAATCGGATAAACATAGTACTTACATTATTGTACTATTTCTAGATAATGAACCTATCTATGTATATTTTTAATATATTTGAAAGTTCAATCTTTGGAACAATGTTTTGTAAAGAGTTTTACGATATTTAAGACAATGCTCAAAAAAAAAAAACATGGAAAAATAAATGAGGTGATCTAAAAGACTGGACTACAGGACAGGAAAAAACAACGGAAATGAACGTTTTTTAGAGCTGCAAATAAAGCTACACAGTTTGGTGTTTATACTGTCAAAATCGGCTGAAAATTTCCGACGAACAACATTTAACGAAGAAATCCATTTTTTAGTGTGGGGCTGAAATATGAAAACGAAACATAGGCCCACAAAGCCCGATTGAACTTGCCCTGAAGGAGATAACTTGTTAATCAGGCAAGTCCAATTACATAATTATAAAATTGCGACATCGTACAACCTTACTATTTGGGACATATCGATAGATATAGTATAAATAATATAATTATATATTATTATTATATATATATATATATATATTATATATATATATATATATATATATATATATATATAATATATAATATATATATATAGCTATACTATATAATATAGTATATATATATATAATATATATTACGGTATATATATATATTAAATATATTTATACTATACTATATATTATATATTATATACTATATATATAAATATATATTATATATATATAATATATAACACTATATATATTATATATATATATATATTATATATATATTATATTATATATATTATATATATATATATCATATATATATATTATATATACTAATATATAAAGTTATATATATATATATATATTATATAACATTATATATATATATATATATATATATATATTACTATATAATTATAAATATATATATATATACATATATATATATATAGTATATATTTATTATATACTTAATATATATATATATATATATAGTATATATATATACTCATATTATATATATATATATATATATATATATATAATATACTATATATAATATATATAATATGTATATATAATTTAGATCAAGGGGCTTAATGTTAAAGCTTCTAAGTTTGCCAGATAATACCAAAAGTGGCATACCTTAGTTAAGAATAATGAATTATATATAAAGTTTCACAAATGATATTGATAAACTCTTAGGCTCGGACAGATAAGTGGCAAAATAAATTTTAATAATAGTAAAAAGTGAAAAGGTTGCTCATCTTAGGTAACTCAGATAAAAGATTTAACTATGATATTGAAGGGGATTGGCTTGAGTCTGGTGGACCAAAAAAAAAAAAAGATTTAGATGTGAGTGTAAGCAGCAATCTAAACTAAACTATCAGTGTTTGGAAGCAAGGAAATTAAGTTAATAAGATGTTAAGTATAATAAAACGCAATATGGTTTTACAAACCTAACAAGTTATAAGTAGCTGTATAATAGCTATTTCTAGGTCAATATGTAGAGTTACTGCGCACAGTTTGGGCCCTGAATATTTAAGAAAAAGACCTAGGTATGTGAAGGAGTGTAACTAGTTAGTGCAAAGGATTGATTTCTGGCTTTGGAGCGGTAAGAGCTATGGGAAAGGCTGAAGGGAGTTAGCGAAGTTTTCTTTAGAAAGGCAATTTTCTCATTTTCATGGCATTTTGTAGCCTATGGACCCATCATGGCTAGGTATTTCAAGTTGGAAGTCATTTCGAAAAAAATGGTAAAAGTAGTTTGAAAAGAACAATGTCAAAAAACAAAGATTTTTGAAAAAATTAAAATTCTTAAAGAATTGACTACAGACACAGGAAAAACATTCGAAACGACGTTTTAGAGGTAAAAAAAGCTTCGAGTTGCTTTTTTCCCATCAAAATTGGCTTAAAATTAAAGAATATTATGTCCACCTTTAGGATACGATAGTGAAAACAAAAGTGGGCTCAGCTCGATAAGCAAAGATTGGACCCTACCCTTCATTAAAGTAATTATAACTCTACATACTTATATATATATAAGCTATATATATAAGTACGTATATTATATATATATATAAAACTATAATATATATATATATATAATATTATAATCATCTCATTATCATCACCCACCTTTCTCTCCCCAAGACTGGGCGGTAAGGGTCCGCGAATCACAATGCCACTTTTTGGAATTAGGCACCGAAATAAAGATAGATCTTATTTTTATGTTAGAATTTGACCCCTAAGTAAAAGGACTATATTAATAGACATAAATAGTTTTATTAGAAATTGAAATGTAAACTCTAGCTTTCTCCAAAAAACACTTTCTTTTTATTTCCCTCTTGTGAAAATGCGAAAGATATAACCGTTTAGTGAGAACTCGTCGCAGTTTTTAAGAAGAATCCACCTCTTTAGTTAGGTCCTTCACGGTGCACGCTACACATACTTACATAATAAAAGTGGAGTCCCCTCCAAGATAATGCGCTATCTCAGCCAAATGTTTAGGGTGTTTTTACCCTCTTCTAACTCCAGAGTGTGGCTCACAAACTTTACCATTATTTACATTACAATCATCCATACAAACATTCCGCCGATAAACTTACAGAATTTTTTCATCATCCTACAGGAATTCCACATTATTTTGACATGAATTCTTCCATCACCACTTCTTTTTTATCCCTACGCGTTCTCCCCCAGTTACTACCGTGTTCAAATTTTTTCCTCAGTTATACTCTAAATTTAAAACTACAACTCACGCATAATAGAAGTTAATAGCATTCCTCGCTTAAGCTAATCTAACTTAACAACCAATTCCTCTATAATCACATAGGATGCTTCCATACATTAACTCAACGAAATTCTATATTTTCATTTGATCATCTCTCATATCTATTCCCTCCTTCTATCTTCTCACACCTTTAACCCATACAACTTCATCACTTCAATATTTTATTGATTCCATTCCTCAATATTTATAATCAATTCCTTTTCACACCTAACACGGGCCATACCTTTTAATTTCACAATAGAAATTTAATCACTATTTTTAATCACTTAACTGAACACTATTTTGTACACTTTTATGATAATACTTTTAATATATAAATACTAAAACTTTTATAATGGTAAATTTCTGGTGCCCAAACGTTTTTCGAAAGCGTTCAAAACATTGCTTAAATGTTACTCAAATAAAAGAAAAATAAATATTTTATTTTACTGTATTATGTAAAAATATTTATATTTATTTATATCAATAATTATTTTATATATATTAACGATTTTATCAAATCATAACATAACTTTTATTACACTAAGTCAATCCACCAAATTAACTTTAAATATCATAAATAATAAACAAAGTATATTTTTTATATTGATATTATATATAAACACTTTAATATAATATATTAATTTAAAATTAATAAATAACTTATTATATAATAATTTAATAATATATCATAATAATAATTACATTAATAATATTATATATATTTTCTACTATAACTAATAATATATATTAAATATATTAAATTAAACATAATAATAATTAATAAATTAAAATATTTTATATAATTTATAAATACTATATATAAATATTAATTATATTATTATAATAAATATTAATAATATTGTATATATATTTTAATATATTTATATAAAATATATACATTCATATATAGGGCTGAGATAGTCTCAGATTAATTCTAGAGCTATATGTTCTAGAGTTTAAAAATTTTTTTACATATATATTCAAAAGGGATGGTAATGTTCTCAGTAATATTACGATCTCAGGATACAATTAGTAATTCTGGAGATGTATTCTTAATAAAAGCTGTATATTTTTCAAATAGTATAATCTTATATAGATGTCAGAAGGTTTATGTTCGTGGCTTTATTCTATATTCAATTATTCTAGTAGTCTAGGATGTCGGATGATCAGGTTAAAAAATTTACTTTCTAAATGAAATTTAAAATGATTTGATTATTTTAAAACATTAGGTGTTGAAGTCGGTAAAAGTACGGTGTTTCCCATATACATACTAGGTCACCTAAGTGGGGAGAGTTCTAAGGAGAAAAAAATATTTTCTGGACTATAAACATACTACTCCTAAACAATATACTTATATTAATATAACCATGATATACGTTACTTTTATGTACTGTAAAAAAAAAAAAAAAAAAGTAATTAAAATATTTTTGTAAATATAAACTTATATTTCTACCATGTAATGTTCATTATTACCTTATTAGTTATTGACATTATTTTCTATAATATCAGATAGTCTAGGAAACACTCGCTTCAACTTAGCGGAGGTATTTTAATTAACCTCCTACTCTACTATGAATATACTTGCAAGGGTGTAATTAATCATGCATATCTCAACAGAAAAGGAAGTGTTCAATAAAGATCTAAAAATCTCATTGCCACATATTGAAGCCAGAATGAATATTCAAATGTACATGTGATTTATTTAAAAATATATTATTAATGTATATATTTCTCTACCAATTGAAGAACATTCTAAATTTTAATATAGGTTATATGGTTTAATGATCTTATACTCTATATAAATCTTAACTAATAAATATAATTATTATAGCTAGATAGACATTTAAATATTATTATCTAATAAAGTTATTGAGGTAATGAAGTTTGTCCATATAGTTATAAGTTTTAATAAATGTTATTTAAGAGCAATTAATTGGTTATGGATAATATATATTTAGTATATATATATAATATATTATATATATACTATTCATTAACATATATTATTAGGCATTTTTTCTTCACTCCCTTAATTTTACTTTAACTATTAAAAATATCATAATTAAAAATTCTTTTGAAAAAATATTACCTATAGTAAAAACACTAAAAACACTTCTAACGGAGGAAAAGTTAATGTTGGTAAAGTAATAGTAAACTCAATTTAAATATCACAGAGGAATAAACTAATAACACCAGTAAGATAAAATCTCAAACATTCTTGCAAGCTTAAAGTTCTGAAGACTGTTATGTAACTCATGAGGATACATAGTGTCATTAATGCATAATACCATTAGCAGCTTTTATTCTGAACGAGTTTAGAACGAGTGTATTCTAGGGAGTGGTCTATTTCTGTGTCTTTAGTCATTGTGATTGGTATTTTTCTCAATTTTTTAAAAGTAACATCTATGTTTCTGCTTGCATTTGGTCGCGATACTCGATCCCGTCCAATATCAATGTTTTTTTCGAGAGATTTGACGGTCTCAATCTTAAAATAAACATGAAGATTGGACTATTATCTAAAATTATCAGTTAGCATAAAGGAATGGAAACATTGACCTCATCTCTATTTCGCACAATATCTTGCTGATCTTAACTCCAGTTCCGGGGTAGATTATTCTCCTAAACTGAACTATTTTTTGGTATTTCAAATTTGAACAAAACAAAATTGGCAATTTATTTTATAATACTTAACCTGCGGTCCTCATACACTATCCTGACATGGAAATTTGTTCTGGTGTGACAGAGGTAATAAAAAGATAGCACAATTGTTAGACCATTTTTTTATTTCATGCCCAA
>JABUQX010017106.1:20000-23363 GCA_015478945.1 Trachelipus rathkii | reverse complement strand
GAAAAGAAAAGAGAAGGGGGAGGGAGAGAGAGAGAGAGAGAGAGAGAGAGAGAGAGAGAGAGAGAGAGAGAGAGAGAGAGAGAGAGAGAGAGAGAGAGAGAGAGAGAGAGAAAAAAAAATTAATATTATCATAAGGAGAAAAGTACGAATAGAATAAATTAACGAAAGTCATGTTAATAATAATAAAAATAATAATAATAATAATAATAATAATAATAATAATAATAATAATAATAATAATAATAATAATAATAATAATAATAATAATAATAATAATAATAATAATAATTAGAAGATGAAGAACTACAGAACTACAGAACTACATAACACCGACTAGCAAAGACTTTACAGTCCACTCAAGGCTAGTCTGTTAAGTATTTTTGTTTATTTAATTTGTTGGATGTGTCTACTGTTATTTAAAAAAAAAATCTATTATGTATTTTTGAAATAAGTATATTATTTTACCTATTTCTATGTAACATACGAGTCTGCTGACTTAGAGCAGATTTGCTTCTAAGCAACAAACATCATAGTATGTTAAGTATTTTTGTTTATTTATTGTGTTGGATGTGTCCTCTGTCAATGTGACATACGAGTTTGCTAACTCAGAACAGTTTCTGTTTCTAAGCATCAAACATCATAGTGTGTTGGATGTGTCCACTGTCAATGTGACATATGAATTTGCTCACTCAGAATAGTTTCTGTTTCTAAGCATCAAACATCATAGTGCTACAAGTGGGTGAAATTGGATTATTTTTCCTACTCGGTGTGATTGATTAGATCACCGTCTTAGAACAGATATGTTCTATGCGGAAAACATCAAAGCCATCAACTACAGTTATTCAGCGTGAGCGATTAGATCACAGTCTTAGAACAGATATGTTCTATACTACAGTTATTCATTACAGTTATTTGTAACAGATGTTCTATGCGGTGAACATCAAAGCTATTTATTACAGGTTAAGGCGAAAGTGCGATTGATGATATCACCATCCTAGAACGGATACTTTGCAAGCCATGAACATCAAAGCTACTACAAGCCGTAATTCTTAAAACATTTTCTAAATGATTTCAATTTTTTTTAGTTTGATTTTACCATATTCAGGATACTACTAATTCTTATATTTGAATAAAGTAAAATCGAGTTGAATTGACATTCACAGACCAATATCCTTAAAGGTTTTTCTAAGAAGATCTTGAATGAATCGGGATGTTAGAGCTGTTCAATATTTCATAAAAAAGACTATTCCACTCTCGATTACATCGTAAGTGAAGAAATTCTTTGCTATATTTGTTTGAAATCGTTTATGACAAAGTTTATGCCCATTACTTCGCGTTACATCATTAAAATTATATCTGAAGAATTGCCTGTAATGGATATTGTCAAATTTATTTAGTATTTTGAAACCTGTTAATTTTTCTCTCAATCTTCTTGTCTCTAAAGAATGGATATCTAATTCACGTAGTCGTTACCGTATGATTTACCTCAATTCAGGGATTAATTAGTTGCCCTTCTTGAATTTCTTTCAATTTTTCTCTGTCTTTTTGAGGTATGACTCCAAAACTGCTGCGTATTCTAGATGAGGTCTAAGTAATGTTTTATAGAGAGAGGAAGTATTATATTTTTTAGATTTATATTCGAAGTTTCTAGCAAGAAAGTGTTATATGCTTTTTTAACAGCTTCAGCACATTGTTTCGCAAACTTTAAATCCTTATTAATTAATACTCCAGATCCTTTTCTCACTGACAACTTTGATAATTGTGTCATCTATTTAATCATATTCATTGTTCCTACCCCAAAATGTATAACTTTACATCTATCGGAGTATTAAATTTCATTTGCCATTTTTTTGACCAATTTACAATCTTGTTTAAGTCGTTTTGTAGTAATTGATAATCTTTCTCACATATTATGAAATTTCCAAGTTTCGTATCATCAGCAAATTTCGAAATACTGCCTAAAATATTATCATCTATGCCATTTACATATTTAATAAACAATATTGGACCCAGGACAGATCCTTGGGGTACACCACTAGTAACATTCGTCCAATCTGAGCATTCACCACTGATAACAACTCGTTGTTGTCGATCCGAAAGCCAATTTTTAATCCAATTTAAAAGTCTTCCTCGAATACCATGAGTTCTAAGCTTTTCCAATAATCTTTGATGAGGGACGGTATCAAATGCCTTTTGAAAGTCTAAGTAAATGACATCGAAGGATTTATAATTATCTACATCGTTAATAACTACATTAAAAAATTCTAGCAAATTTGTTAAGCATGATCTATTTCTTCTAAAACCGTGTTGGGTATTCTTGAGCAATCCATGATCTTCAAGATGTGCAACTAACCTATTAGTTAGTATTGCTTCAAAAATTTTACCCACTATAGAAGTCAAGCTAATTGGTCTGTAGTTATTCGGAACCTTACGATCTCCTTTTTTGAAAATGGGAGTTATATTAGCAATTTTGAAATCATGAGGAACTATTCCTTCCTTTAAAGAATTATTGAAAAGCATTGTCAAAGGTTTCACTAATATGTCTTTCAAATTTTTGAGATGCATTGGATAGTATCCATCTGGTCCAGGTGATTTATTTATTAATAGTTTATCAATCTGGAAAGCAACTTCCTCTTTTATAGAAGAAGAAGAAGAAGAAGAAGAAGAAGAAGAAGAAGAAGAAGAAGAAGAAGAAGAAGAAGAATTATTATTATTATTATTATTATTATTATTATTATTATTATTATTATTATTATTATTATTATTATTATTATTATTATTATTATTATTATTATTATTAAATGGAAATTAGTAATAATTAAATAAAAATAATAATAATAATAATAATTACACACACACACACACACACACACACACACACACACACTAATAATAATAATTATAATAATAATAATAATAATAATAATTAGAAGAAGAAGAAGAAGAAGAAGAAGAAGAAGAAGAAGAAGAAGAAGAAGAAGAAGAAGAAGAAGAAGAAGAAGAAGAAGATTAATAATAATAATAATAATAATAATAATAATAATAATAATAATAATAAAATAATAATAATAATAATAATAATAATACAATAATAATAATAATAATAATAATAATAATAATAATAATAATAATAATAATAATAATAATAATAATAATAATAATAATAATAATAATAATAATAATAATAATAATAATAGTCTTGCTCACGGAGAGTCTTAACAATGATAATAATAATAATAATAATAATAATAATAATAATACTAATAATAATAAGATAATAATAATAATAATAATAATAATAATAATAATAATAATAATAATAATAATAATAATAATAATAATAATAATAATAATAATAATAAT
>JABUQX010017106.1:0-15000 GCA_015478945.1 Trachelipus rathkii | reverse complement strand
CCTCTCTCCTCTCTCTCTCTCTCTCTCTCATCTCTCTCTCTCTCTCCTATTTTTTGAGTTTTTTTATGCTTTTTATCTGAAGACTATCGCCATTGTTTTATTAAAACGTAATTTCATTCCTTTTAAATGTCGAGTTGGGATATTGAGATATAAAAGCGCAAGAGAGAGAGAGAGAGAGAGAGAGAGAGAGAGAGAGAGAGAGAAGAGAGAGAGAGAGAGATGAGAGAGAGAAACTAAAGCCAGAAGTAGGAAAAAAGGCAAGGCAGGGGAATAAGGATTTTTATCAAGCGGGGAAAAAACTTTAGGAAAAAAGAAAGGGGAGGGGGAAGGGGGAGAAAGAGAAGAGGAGAGAGAGAGAAGAAAGAGAAAGAGAGAGAGAGCAGGAGAGAGAGAGAGAGAGAGAGAGAGAGAGAGAGCAAACTCCCCGAGTGAGAGGCATCAGCACGAAAAGGGAAACAAAATGGCCTGATAATAATAATGCATTCGAGGTGTCACGAAAAGAAATTCTTTTGACGGATATTTATCCATAATCGTAATTTAAGTTGGCGTAATACAAAGAATACGTGAAATGTTGTCAAATATATATATGATATATAATTATAATATATATATATATAGTAATTATACATTTTAGACAAGGCAATCGTATCCTATGCCATTCACTTGTCTATATATATATATACGTTTTCGACTATATATATATATAGTAATATATGATAATTATATATATATATATATATATATGTAATATATATATATATCGCTAAGTTACGTACCGTCATACGTGGATGTGTTATATATAAGATATAGTATATAGTAATCTTCTATAAGGTGTGCATATTATATATAATATATATATTATATATATATATATATATAATATTATATATATATATGTAATATATTATATTTAGGTGTTTCAGGAATAGACCGACAAACTTTGGTGGGGCATTGGTCACCAGACATAGGCCTAAATGCCTCTATGTACACATCATGGCCGGAACGCACCGTTCTCCGAGGATATAGCGACATACAAGATGGTTACCAGAAAGGTACCAGCCTCACCTTTCCTGTTAGGTTTAGCACGCAATGGTCTGCTTGTAACATAGGTGCACATATTATATTATTACACACTTAATATTACACATTAATGACAGTACAGTAGGAAATAATACATTACCAATGACTATTATTACTAATGACTTACTAGAATACTAATACGATAGTATGGCCTTAGCAGTTTGCCATTAATATTCAGTATTAAAGAGGTTTCACTGTAGGAAAGGAACAATGAGGTGACAGCGAAATAGATCCGAGTACATGAAAATTAGATGCAGGATACATACATAAGTAAGCAAACGTCTAAGTGGGATACAGAATATATTTGTTTGAATCCATTACAAATGGTTAAAAAATGACGCTGCTCTAAGGTATAAATGGATCTACACGCCTTAGTCATTGACCTGAACGTTTAAGTCTCTCAACATGTTCAGCCCGTTGCGAATGTCTGACAGGCTTTAATAGACGTGGTGTAGAGTGTTTGTCCGCAGCAAACACAGGTTCATTATACACAAGGCTTTTCAGGTGTCCCCATAAGTAATAATCTAAGGGGTTGAGATCGGGTGAAAGTGCGGGCCATGGCACCGGACCACCTCTACCAATCCATCTATTGTTGAATTTAGCATTCAGATACCCCCGAACTTGAGCGCTAAAATGAGGCGGAGCACCATCATGCATAAACCACATGTCTCGCACAATATTTAACGGAATATCGTCCAGATTAGTTGTGAGCGTATGCCGTAGGAAGTGTAGATAAACTTGGCTGTTGAGGCGCTCCGGAATAAAATATGGTCCGATAAGATAGTCACCAAGAACACCGTCCCATACATACATTTATGCGAAACAGTTGCTGGTGCCGTACTTGTAGTATTTCATGAGGATTCCTGTCGGCCCATAGATGGTTGTTATGATGGTTAGTGATGCCGTCTCTACCAAAACAGGCTTCATCTGTGAACAGGATTAAGGACGTTTTATTTCGTGGAATGATGTGACGCTGAAATCATTGGCAGAACCGTAACCGTGGTACATAATCTGCCGGTAACAATCCCTGCACACGTTGAAGGTGATATGGGTACAGCAAATTTCCGTGCAGTATTCTCCACACTGTGGTATGTATTAGAGAAGCCGGTCCGCTGGCCAATCTGTCTGAAGCTAAACTGGGGATCCCTTGTCAACTATGGCAAGAATAACTTCGCTCTACGGCGGTGTACTGACAGGTTTCGAAGTTGTTATCGTTCTTGGCCGCTGCAGGTACAAGAGTGCCACTCTCATACTATCGTCCATAAATGCTTGCGAAGGTGCTATGGTGTGGCTGAGTGCGATCTGGGTAGGTGTCTAAATGTAACCATGTGGCCCCCCTTACCTTTACCGTTTGCCTTTCAAAATGTAAATAGCATATCCGCCTGCTCCTGAAATAGGTACGCCATAGCTTGTGCAATGTTACAAAAGGTGCTCCACTATCTCTGTATTACAATGACGAGATACGGAATAAACTAGTTTACGTATGTGTCTCCAAACGTATAGGTTACGTTCTGTTTATGTCAAGCGTTCAGCCATGTTGCCAAGTGTACGATGTCAGTAAATAGGAATTTCGTAATGATATGTTCTCCACTCATAATTAATTAGTTGACGACGTCGTCGAACTGTGTACTCTTGGTGGGGACAACAAATATGGTCGTCCACCTGAAATTCTGATATTATGTTCTGTTATTATTAGTAGTAAATATTATTTGCATTATTATCAGTATTTATTATTATTTTATTTTCATCATTCTTTCTTATTATTTTCCAATTTATTATTATATTTATTATTAGTCATCATGTATTGATTATTATTATGTATTATTATTATTATTATTATTATTATTATTTATACTATCACTATGTTTTATATTTATTATTTTTATTATATATATTTAGTTATTATTTTATATTATTTTAATTATTATTATTATTATTATTATTATTATTATTATTATTATTATTATTATTATTATTATTATTATTATTATTATTATTATTATTATTATTATTATTATTATTATATTATTGATTTGTATTTATGTATTTATATATCATTATTTATTTATATATTGATTTTTATTTATATATTATTTTATTATTTAGATATTATTTTTGATTATTAATTTATATTGTTATTTTATTATTATTATTTATATTTTATTTATATTTTATTATTATTATTTTTATTATTATTATTATTATATGATTTTATATGTATTATGTTATTAGTTTTTTACGTTTATGTCGCACCTGTTCAAATTTGCTATTGTGTTTTGTTTTGTTTATTGTTATTGGCATTGATATTATTATATTATTGATTAATTATTGATTATTATTATGTATATTTTATTATTATTATTATTATTGATTATTATTATTATAATTATATATTATTATTGGTTATTAGTTATTTTGATTATTATTTATTATTATTATTATTTTGATTATTATTATTATTAGTTATGTAATTACTATTATTAATTTTATTAATTATTATTATTATTATTATGTTATATAATATGCTGTATTAGTATTATTTGTTATTGTTAATATATTATTTTGTTATTACGATTTGGAATCTTTAGATTGCATTGGCTGCTTTTATTAGGAATACAGTGTGCGTTTCGTCGACGGATTGTTATATAATTGGTATTCTCATACGACATTGTATCAGTCACTATGTGTAGTTGCAAATACGAAAGGTACCGCAATTAAACTGTGCGTGCTACACATGGTTTCTGGTACGATTTGTAGAATGTCGCTATATTATCGGAAACGGTGCGTTTTCGGCCATATGTGTATAGAGACATTTAGGCTCTATTTCATGTGAGCAATGCCCGACCAAAGTTTTTGGTTCGGTACTAATTCCTGGAAACACCCTATATATACTATATATATATATATTTATATATATTATATTATATTATATAGTATTATATATAAATATATTATATATATATATTATATATATATATATATATTATATATATGATATAAGTTATATAGTATATTATATATATATAGTTATATATATATATAGTATACTTATATTAATAATAGTATATATAATAATTATTTTTTATAAATTTATATGTATATATATATATATATATATTTCATATATATATATATATAATATATATCTACTTATATATATATATATATAGTATATTATATAATTATTATATATATTATATACTAGATAGCGCTTAGTGACCAAAATTTGATTACTGGAAACCTGAAAGTAATTTGAAATTATTTTTTTAATAATTAAGGTTAAATCAATTATATTTTGAAAACTTACCCATAAATATTTATTCTTTTTAAATGAGAATTTTCTCATTTCAGTTCGTTGGTTCTTCAAGTTGCGTTAAAACATTACTTATTCCAAAAAGGGAGAATCGCACCTGAGTTTTTTCTGAGGTAAAGAATGTTTGGAATATATAATTTCTTCATATGATATATTTCTCCAATTATTTTGCTATATTTTATATAAAAAAAATTTATTATTAGTGCATATAAAATAATGTACATTTGTTTTCAAACTGATTTATTAAATATATTAATTTTTACTGTATATGTATTTACTAATGTTAAATGGTACAAAAAAAAAAGAATTTTATTTATTTTAACGATTACATCTATTTGGTATTCAGCTGAGGTAATTTGAAATTGGAAAAGATACTTGACAAATAAATTAGGAGATAATTTTTTTTATTATTAGTTCTTTGTATTCCTTATTTTATTTATTCTTTACTAAGATGAACTGTTTTCGTTTCTGACTTGGTAAATTTTCGATATTACTTTATTAAACAAAAAAAATGAATTAAAATCACTTGATGTTCTTATATATTTTTAATTTACAACGATCATAAAAAAAAGCCTTTTATATTATTAGTTAATCAAATAATCTAAGAAAAATTTTACATATCCACTAAATTTTCATAATTTTCTGAACATTTTTATGCTAATGATTTCTGAATTAGTGATATGCGTGTAACAAGTGTCATACTTGATGAAAATTTTATGGTTTGATTATTGATGTGAATACAGTCGCAGGTAAACTTACTTTTTATTTTTATTTATTTATTTATTTTTTTGTTATTAGGAAGAAAAATGAAGTTCCTTTTTCCTTTCTTTCTTCTATGTTCAGTTGTTTTGGTGAGCAAAACTGTAGCCAGAAGTCCACCGGGGAATGAACTTATTTATCGTAAGTATTCTATTTTAAAAGTTGCTTCGATACTTAAAGATAATATATATATATATATATATATATATATTATAATATATATTTAGAGTATATATATGATATATTATAGTTAGTAAATTACATATAAATATTATATTATATGTATTTATATATATTAGTTATGATATTATTTGACTGTGGTATAAATTGAGTTCTTAGTTTTTGGGAAGTGATGTGCGTGCATTTGTTCTGGTCTATATTAGTCTGGAGTGCGTATTATCTGAGTTTTATTTTTTTGCGATATGTTGATTTCAGAATAACATAGAGAAAACAGGAATGATAACAGATGCATAAAAGCGTTTTATATTTAGTAACAAACCTTGTCAAGTCACGTCGAGCTCTATCTTCAGGAACTGGTAGTAAATTTTATCAACATTACCAAAGTTAAAAATGAACACAAAACTAAGAGTGACACTGAGTTTGACATAATTAATATATATAGTCATGATAATATACACAACACAATCCAGAAATAGATAGTGAAAATGGAGACAAAAACAAAGAAATTTCATATTACAAATGGAATGAAGGGAAGAATAAAGCAAATGCGATATAATATAACTGTAGGTAGGTAGTAATAGGCTAGTAACTAGTACTTATTCTATATAGTACTATGTATGTATTATATAGTAGATTATATATAGTATATGTATATTATAGGTACATGTATCATAGATTCAGTGAAAGAAGCTATACTGTTACGAAATATATCTATAACTACTACTATTATTATCTATAACTATTACTGTTATCTATAACTACTACTACTCTTATGTCTATGAAAATAATAGTGTAATAGTATGTAAAACATTAAACTCATGCAATCTCTCTAGGTTCAATAGTATGATGGTTAAGCTAAGTAAAGTCTTGAGGTTACTGGATAGCTTTTGCAAACATTTATAGAAATTTTGCACTTACGGTTTCGCGCTAAAATATAACAGACTCCGTACAAAGAGTTAGGGTTAGGTTAAGGTGTAGGGTTAGGTTTGGCTAGGTAGGTTGAGGTTTTAGGTTAGATTAGGTTAGGTTAGGGTTAGGTTAGGTTTTTAGGCGAATTTAGGTTTAGTTCTAGCGGGTTTAGGGTTAAGGTATTAGGGTTTAGATGTACGTTACGAATGGATCCGGTACGTTTTCGATAGCGTTAGGTTTGTCGCTACTCCGGCAAGTGCGTTTATTAACACTATTAATGCTTTCGGACTCAAAGCAGCTTTTAGAAATAAATGCATAGTCTTATATGTAGAGAATATATTATATATATATATATATTTATAGTATATATTATATATATATATATTATTATATAATACTTATATAGTCGTACGCTAATTATTTATGATGGTAGTGTTATATGTATTTGTATATATATATATAATATATTATCCTCCCTTTGCATATATATATATTTATTGTTAATATATTTATCTATATATATATATATGTATAGTACTATTTAATATATATTATATTATATATATATGTATTAAGTATATATATTATATATATATATGTTATACGTTTCCTTTATATATTACTAATATATATATTATATTAGTATATATTATATATTAATAAGTGCCTTTAAAATAGCACTACCCCACTGTGGTGTGGTGGGGGGTGTGGGATTGTGTATAGTATTTTATATTCTTGTAGTATTGATGGTAATCTAGATATTTAGAGACACGTACAAGGTTTGGTGCAGTTGGGCGTAGTTGTGGGGTGGGTGGGGTATTGCGGCTAGATAGGTGGTGTTTGTGTGTTGATTGTTCGTCGAGGAGTTGAGTTGTTAGGATGGCTATGTGTAGAGGATAATGATTGTGTATGTATAGGTGAGCGGTAGCTTGCTTGGATGAGTTAGGAGGAGCGGTGGGTTTATAGGAGTCGAGAGAGCATGAGGTAAAGGTGGTATTTTTAGTTAAGTAGATATTTGTAATGTCTTTCTATTCACTTTACTCCTGAATAGTCTTGAAACTCACATCTCTCTCCTACAGTACCCCAAGAACACCATTCCCCCTTAGAGTACGACGTACTTCCGAACTCTTCAATACTTCTTTCCCACTCCATCCCTCACTTTATTTGGAAATAACGACTCACTTCTTCTCTCCTATTAGGACGTGTTACTACGATGTGTGAGGGTCTTCTTTTCATTTCATCAATAATGAGCAGTGCAGCGAAACTGCAATGTAGGATAAAATCGTGCATTATAGCGTTTAACCTGAACAGATTCTGAAATATATGGGCGCTCCTTCGTACAATCCTCGTGTCCTTATCTCCCGAACATTCCCCCTCGTATCATTCCAGTACTCTAATTACCTCTTCGCTTTTTTCATTTTGACAATGTTAGTCTTGCACTGGATTTAGACGTAAAGATTGCTAGAATTCCTCTTTATTAAACATACGAAGCTTCTCCATTATGAACACTTCCACCTTGCCATCTTACCATTATTTTTTCGAATAATTCTTTTCTTCTCTATTCTTTACTGTGGGGGTAATCTTTTAAAGTCATAATGCAGATTTCTACTAAATCTTTCTACACCCCAATCTTCGGAGTTTTTCCTATTATACAAGCATGTGTGTTTAATTTTAATATTTAGTTGTGAATATGTTTTTAGAAATTAATATATATATATTATTATAATATATAGTATAGTTATATATATATATTATAGTATTATATAATATATGATATATCTATATAGATATATATATATATATATTATATATTTATTATATTGGAATATATTATATATTATATGTAGTATATGTATATTATATATCTATATATATATGAAGGTATATATTATATTATAGTATATATATTTATAATATATATGAGTATATAGGATAGTTATGGTGTATGTATTGATTAGTATTATATATATATAATATATATTATATAGTACGGTATATATATATTTATATATATAGTAATATACTATATGTATATATATATATATATATATATTATATTGTTAAATGAATAAGAAATTTTTTTTATTTGGCGGGGGGGTGTGTGTGGTGTGTGTGTGTGTGTGATTGTCTGTGTATAATGTTCTTGGATGTAGTCGTCTGTACACATTGTTCTATGTTAGTTTTACCGCAGTGCACTAACCGTCTCCTCTTCTCGTCTCTCGAGCCTATTTTTCCACTTACTTCCAATCTTTAGATTTTATTTTGTTTAACTCCGCGATCCATCAGAATACTGTGTAATAGTCAGATAGTTCAATATTGTTTCTATTAATTCTATAGTTTTGTTATATTATATATATCTATATATTATATATAAATTATTATATATAATATATACTATATGGTATATATAATGTTATTATAATATTTATATTTTTGAATTTCTCCTTTATAATTATGGGGTGGCGAGGGAGAAATTTTGGGAAATCATGGTATCATATCCACTCCGTGTATACACATTAGATATAGGCATTTATACAGTAGTACTAATATTATTATATATATATATATATTAGTATATGTATCTTATGTATATATAATAAAACTACTATATATTTTTACTATATATATTATATTATATACGGCATATAGTGATATATATATAATGATATATCTATTATATATATATAAATACTATTATACTTATATATAATGTATATGGGTTAGTATTCATAAAAGTTATATAATTTATATGGATTATTATTAAAATGTACAACTTAGTATTATGTTTATATAGAGTATATATATTATATTAATAGGTAGTATATATTATTTATTTTATATTATATATATATATCGTTATATATTTATTATTTTTTTATTTATTTATTTATTTCCCGGAACTGTCTTTCCCGATTGAGCGGGTAGTGGTTAGTCGGCCATCTCTCAATCTGACACTCCTCTATGCTCACCCACTCTCCACCCACTGCTATTCTCGCAACACCCTAGGTGCGCTGACTACTACGTCTTTCCTCTATCCTCCTCCTCCAGCATCTCACTTTATTCCACATCACTCTTTTTGGTCTCCTCCTCTTTCTCTCTTCTTTCTTCTCTCCAACTTTCCCTCTCTCTTGTTTCTTCCATTCTGGACAGAGCACTTCAAATACGAAACATAAGTTTAAGGCCCTTCCACTACATTCCAAAAATAATATTGCTCGGCTCATGCCACCCTAGTGTCTAATCCTTCCTGTGTGCTAACCCCACAAACGCTCTCAACCATTCATCTCAATGCTTCATTCTTGCCTGGATTCTCGAATTGTGTGTATCCCCCCACGTTCACACCATTCACAAGCTGTACACAAATTTTTTTTTCAAACATATTATCTTAAATTTCTGTGATAAGCCCCTTTCATATTTATCTCAGACGACTCATATGCTTCATTGCCTTTCACTACTCTTGTTCTATCTCTCTTCCATGGTTGCCTGTCCGAGTCCCTTGCAACGAAGAGCATTCCCTAAATATTAAAATGTTTATTCTTCAATACTGAAGACACCTACGTTCTACGTCTAGTCCTCCCCCCTCCTCTCTTTCCTCCTCCTCCTCACCTAACACTTTTACTGCTTCCGTGGATTTTTATTCTTAACAGAAGTTAATGGTAGCAACTCACTCAGATATATGACCTTTCAGTCTTCCGCGTTTCTTTGCCACTAGGGCTATCCGTGCCGAAACAGTATATAGGATTCATTCCTTCTATCATTCCCTATTCTCATTCAATTCAGCGCTGGCCCTTCCGTCACCATTCTTGGCACCCCTCTCCTACAACAAATTAATAGGCCAACGGCGACATTCAACACGCTCGCCTGCAATCCACACCGCACGCCAGACATATCACTTACTCCCATTCCTAACGGCATCTCACAGTTAGGCACGGATTTAATGTACTCCTATTTCTATCAGGCCTAGATACTTTAACTAATTTACCCCACTCAATTTTTCCTCCAACCCGCTCCACAATTCAGCCCTCTGACTCTATCATGTATGCTGGGTTTGCTCTAAATTCTAAAAACCGTACCCTTTCCTTTCATCTGCTATATATTTTTCTCCACAAGCATCTTTAGTGTAACCTTGGTCCACACCTCTTCCCTCCTAATCTCCTTGTTCTTCCGCCCCATTCTCTTCCGTTAACGTTTACTCCTTTCATAGTATCCTACTAACTTTCCTACAACTTAAAAACAAGATACTGGGTTATAATTCCAGTTCAGTTTTAGGGTCTTGGTGTGTGGCGGTCGCTGCTTTTGCCCTTATAATTGTTTGGTATTCAATTGGACAATCTTCTTATCCTGTGGTACTCATCTCATATATTCTGTATAAAGTTTTGTAATCTTCTGCAACTTTCCATTCTCAGCCATCCGCCTGCGCGACTTCCTTTTTTCCTTTATTCAAGCCCCTAATTTCCTCCATTTGTATTTCATCCTCCTCTTCCCACTGTCACTCCATGCGCGTCACTGTCGTTGCAAATCTTCCTCCTCCCAGCACTTCATTAATATCCGTAAATAGTCCCATCTTCTGACTGTCCTGTCCTTTTCCTCCATCTCCTCCTTATATTCTCCCAACATCCTTCTTCTTCCTTTTTTTATTTTACTGTTCTTTCGAGAACATTGTTGCTCCCGATCAAAATTTTCCGTACTGTGTCTACACATTCCTCTTCTGTGCTTTCTCTTCGTCTGCTCCACACCCTGTTTGTGCTTCCACTTAACCTTCAATTCCTCCCGACTTTCTCTCTCCTATTCCCAAATTTAAAATAAGCTCTTTTTCTGTTCACTCCCTCCTTCATTCACATCACCATTCCGTGCTTCTTTGCTTGCCACCCTTTTTACTCCAAACGCTTTTTAGCGCTTCACATACTGGGCTTTTAATTCTATCCTCCCCTCCACTCCACAATTGCCGGTCTCGTCTCACGTTCGTCCATATACTCGCATACCTTATTTCCTAGACTTGCCTTTTTCCATAAGTATCAATTGTTTCGTTGACTTTATTGAATCACTTGATCCTCCTCTTTTTTGTATTTCGGAGCCCTTTATGCCTACATCACCATCTCGCCACCCTTATTCTAGCCTAAATAGTGATTCGAGATCTCCCTCCGGCGCCTTAATATTCAGTTGACATTAATATTTCGCTCTTATCTTTCCATTTACGCTTGTAATCAGTATGTGCTCCCGTTTATTCACCTGCCTTCCCATGTATACTCTTGTTAGTTTTCCCATTTTTTTTTGAACTCCAATTTTATTCCACTATTATTACTTTTCTTTCAAACCAATCTAGACAAGAAATTTCTCCATTCAATTCCTCTCTGAAGGGGTTTTCGTTTTGTGTGGGGGGGGGGGCTTTTTGGGGAATGGTCCTTAGGTTTATTCTTTTTTTCCTGTTCCATTCTTTTTGTGTTTGCATCCGCGTCATTTCATTTATTCCGATAGGAGGCTAGTAATATTTATCCCCAAATTTACGCGAGCCCTTCTCCAATTTTTACCGATGCAAATGGATGTCTCTCTCTTCATTCTGGATGATGTTTGGGGGTGATTTGTCATTCGGTGGTGACTTTGGGGAGCATTATATGTGTGAAGATTTTGTTTGCTAGGGGTATATTAGTTTTCATATAGGCGTCTCTGAGCTGCCACGTTTGATGGTTCAGAAATTCTCTGTAGAGGGTGGTTATCTGGTAAGGCGTCTTGTCATCTATCAGTTTGGTGCGTGGGGTTATTCTGGGTGAGTTATTTATGATAATATAAATTCGTATTTTCAAATAATTAGAATCACTCTATTGTTTTGTTAAAGACCCTGAGAAAGTTCAGCTTTTTTTCCAAAGATTATTGGTTGTAAATTGGTTTATGAGCCTGCTGCACGTTATCTAATCATTTGGTATTTCATGCTGCTTTTCTGGATTCTTCTATTGTAGTGTATCTTCTCCCTCTGTCCAGCGCTTTGTGGATTCCCCTTTAGCATTTCTTACACCTATTATGGCCGAGCATCGCTACTGTCAAATATCCAAATACAGATAAAAAAGAAAGGTTTCAATAATATAAATATAAAAGTTAAACTAAGTAAAAATCCTTTTTACCCGTTAAAACCCTACTATCTATAAGGATCTCTATTTATTTATTTAAAAAATTACCTGTAAATTACCTACCTACCTATATTTGCCGCATTTAGTTCCTATTATTTTATAGAGTCACAGTAATACTTTACTTCCTGTCAGTTGTTGGGACGTTTCGAAAAAAAGTTCCTGGGTTTCAGATAGATATTGTGTCGAGGTGGCCTAAAGTTAGTGCGAATTTTCAGCGCGATTAAAATAAATTTCTGAACAATTTAAAAAATTCTTTACTTGCCACTTTTATGTGGTTCGGCATGTTATCTTGTTTATAGTGTGAATTGTCTTGGTTGTTGTCCCGTTTCGTTTGACAAGAGAGTGTGTATACATTATCGAGTGTGCCTGTGGTGTTTCGTTCGTCAGAATGTTTAACGTTGTTAATAATATATAGTTTCTTTAGATCTACGATCGTCAATTTTTTTTAAAATCGCGTGTGCCTTCGAGTCACGATCGTACAAATAATTTTAATAGTAGCAATAATGACAAAGATAATATTTAAATTATTTTCAATCTTCTTAAGGTTACAAATAGGTTTAAAGTCTGAAATCGTAAAATTGAGGAACAGTCATTCCCACAAAAGCAGCGTTCAAATAACTTATTGCTAGTGAGCCTTGGACGGTAAGAGAAGAGAGAAGAGAGAGAATGACTTTGGGTTAAATGCAACGACAATACCTTGGAATTTTTTGGAGATTTGTTTTTTCGGTGGCACACAAATAAGATAACGAGAAAATCAAGGCTGATTAAGAACATTTCTAATAATCTTCTGACGAATGAAATGTCTGCACAAATAGTTTATACATATTTGAATATTAATAATCATAAACTCCATAATTAATAATCGGCTCAATTAATATTTCAGTTTTATAATGAGCTAAAGAACTAAACGTTTCTAGAGTGGGAAATGTGATGCAGAACTACATGTTAATTCACTGGCTAGATTGAAACGCTTCGTGAGAGACATGGGTAAATTCGTTAGAGAAACATGATAGATGTAGAGTTCATAATAATAAAGAAAAGTTGCTTGAAAGTTAGACACATTAAGAGAATAATTTATTGTCAACGATTGTTTGCCAGATATAAGAAAATCACGTAAGTGACTCAGCGGATGGCAGAAATTGCTGGCGATCGACTTTCAAGCAGAGCTAACTTTAAAAAGCAACCTCACTTTTCTCTTCAGCTTGTTCTCTGTTTATTATAGGTAAAGTGATTATATATTATTATAGTATAATATTATATATTATATATAGTATGATATATTATATATATATATTATATTATTATAGTATTAGTTATATAATTATATTTATATATAGTATGTAGGTATCTGTATAATATAACTAAGTAATGTAGTAGTATATATATATAGTATATAAGTTTATATTATTTTATATAGTATCTATATTAACTATTATATTATATCTATATATTTTTTATTCTTAATATAGTATAGTATATTATAGTATAGCTTCTTGGGTGGTAAGGTATGTGGCAGATGATCGCTAATAGATATATTAGATTATAATGAGTGAGAGGCTTTGAAAGAGATGGAGCTGGTGTAAATTCATTTCGTAAGAGTCGGTATTGGTTATTATAAGTAAGATTTTATTTATATGATTAACGCACAATTTTTCGTTTCTTTTAGGAAACCTCATCAGGTGCAGTTTTTTGTAGGATATAAAGTTAAATTTATATATTACAATTGAATTTAAAAGTAATTTTATATTTTAGATTTAGAGTTTTTATAGTGAAATTAAGTGAGTTCATAATGTTGTTAAGAGTGGGATTAATATTGAATTCGCTTTTTGGTTATTGTACATGTAATTGGTGTGTTTAACGATGCCGGTAGGATTTCAGAAATAGTGTTTCTCTGTGGGTAAATTTTTGAATGTATGATAGGGATCATGTTTGTTAAATGTTATGGTGTGGTTATGGTGTGGAAGGGAGTAATGTAGTGATGGGGAGATATTTGATTGTTCATGGTAAGGGTCTGTTTGGTGTTGTAAAGTCTAAGCTTAAATCATGAGTTTTGCCGCCGATGTATATGTAGGAGTTGGCGATGAAGGCAAGGAATTGTTATAAACAATAAGGGTATGGTAGTGCGGTTTAGATTTATGCTTTAGGCTTCTAAGAAATAGCTTTGAGGGGTTTAGTAGAGAGAGTAGTTGATTATTGGGTAAGGAATTGTGTTTAATTTGTGGGGTTTAAGAGTGAATGTAGGAATGGGTAAGAAGGATTGTTTTAGAGTTGGTGTGAGTGGTTGTGGTTGATAGTGAGGATTTTTTTGGGGTAAGTTTTAAGTGCTCGTTGTATAATGAAGTTGGGTAGGAAGTTTGTTAAATTGAGGAAAAGTAAATCGCAATGTGGTTCCGGGGAGAGTTGGTAGGAAAGAGGGAAGCATTGTTCTTTGAGCGTAGGACTGCTGGGTAATATAGAGGGAAAGTGTTACCTATTCTTTTCGTGTGTTGTCGGGTTTATGATCATGGGGGTTAGCGAAAAAGCCAATCCGTATGGTAACTTTAGCGTGGGGTTTGTAGAGTGTTATGGTTTACGCGGGTAAACGAGAGATTGGAAGAGTAGGTGAGGATTATGTTTGACCAGGCTTGTAAGGACGTGCAA
>JABUQX010017105.1:50000-53961 GCA_015478945.1 Trachelipus rathkii | reverse complement strand
AGATAAAGAGGCTGTACTGGAATAAAGCTGGGTTTATTATTCTATACTGTGTGTTGTCTGAAATTAGTATTTTCTATCATTCGTAATTCGATCACGATCTTCGCGTTTCTACTTCAGGTGCATTTTCACCTCTTATCCTTTTATTATTTCATAATTTACTAACTTCATTTGGAAGAAAGGTAGAATGATAGCATCGCCAGTGTTAAGACTTGTGTATATTAAATAGATGACATATATTAGCCATAACAAGTAAGGGTCCTAAAATTCGAATCACATGGTGGGATGGATATATATGAAGAAGTGTGATATTATCCTGTCCTTTGCACTTCGTCCTTGATATCGGTAATAGTTATCTAGTAGAGTAAATTACTACCTCTACTAATTAGACACTTAAATGCAGATTGCGATATTTTAATTGTAAACATTAATAAGTATATATTACAAATATATGTAAGTTGTTTATTATATTATATAAATCGGTATATAATATATATAATATTATTAATATATATATTAATATATTATATAATTATAATAAATATAAGTATAATTATATAATAATATATATATTATTATAATATATATATATATACTATATATATATATATAATATAATAATATATATTATATTAATAGAGAGAGAGAAGTATAGCAGCACGGAGAAGAGATATAGAGAGATAGAGAGAAGCTAAAAAAATAAAAACTTAAATATTTAAATTAATAATAATGAAATTGGAGGGAGTGAATGGAGAATAGAGTGTTAAATGTGATCCGGAATTTTCTGCTGGAATTAGCAGCAAAGGTTTGAGGCGAGAATATACTATTATATACTAAGATAATAAATGTATGTATTGGCATGTATGATGCGTAGATTAGATAGGAAATATATATACCGTATATATATATATATTAATATATAGTAAGAAAGGTTAAATAGTAGGAAGTAGCAAAGATTAATGAACTAACTTTTGCTACATATGTCATTATACGTGTTATAGAGGGATTAAGGATATAATAAATAATTTACCTTATTCCATTCATAATGACTTACATCATATTCTAACGTGAAAAACGTTCATTAGGTGTTACAATTTAGAATTAAAATATTTAGATAACTAGATTAGAATTAGTAATATCCGTATAGTATGAAGATGACGCGAGGATCTTATTAGTATTTCTCGAGAATACTGATAACTAGTGATCTCTTAGATATGACAGAATATCCATGAGCAGAGTAGTACAGGAATGGCAAAGCAGATAGTTAATAACAAAGTATTAGTAATAGTTTTTAAGTAGGATGGAAAAGAGATATATAGAAATATAACATCTGCATTGTGAGAAAAGAAATCCTGAGGTTATTAATAATACGCTATTGCACTAGACATACTGTTATGATAATATAGACCTACTCTTTACCACTAAAGTAATAACGTTAATGGGATAATAGTCAAAAAAATACGATCAAATGAAAATATTGCTACAATACCTAGAGTTTAATCAAAACACATTATTATTCACCCTGACATAGCACCCCGGGTATTTATTATAAATTGAAGTTATTGAAGATATATACATATGATAATATACAGTTATAGCATATAGATATATAGAGAGAATAAGTTAATTACTTAGGAGGACCCGAGGAGTAAAGTTGATTTTAAATATTAATATATATATAGGTAGAGATGAATAAAATTTATGAATAAAAGAAAAGGTCAAGAATTTTATATTAGTAGTCATTATCAAAGACACACTGGATTGCGAGTGGGAGAATAGGAACAACTGATTATACACATAATTATATATTCCTGGAATAGAAGCAATAAAAGGCAGCTAATTTAACTGTTGTAGTTTTGAAATAAAAATACAAGATCAATGGTCTGCGTGGCAGCAATTGATTAATCAAAATGAGTAGAGTTGCAGTTGAAAAAGTAGCTAGCAGATGCTAAAAAACAAATAGATATAGTTTAGAACATGACTATAGAGATGAGAGTATTAAAGCACCAGCCATTCTATTGGAAAGCTAATCAGAATTAGGAAAAAATAAACAGGAACTACTCAGATCGACTATTACAAACTTATTGGCGAAAGAGCGATGCAATTAATAATATAAAATTAGCCCAGAAATCAGGAAGTTCAATCAGGGAGATCAGAATTTAAAGTAGGCAAAGAAATATCTCTCTGTGAGTAATTCTATCTTGCCACATGCTAGGCACAATTCTCTTTCCTTATCAGACTGGAAGCGACAACCATAAGGAGACAATACGGGCTTTACGAACATAGAGACTAGGTCCATATTTGCATACTCGTGATGTCGTGCATACTTTTTCCACATACTGCGCACAGATCGTGCTTGCAGCGTGTGAAGGGGAGAGAGAGAGAAGGTATAGATGAGATTTATGAGTATTTGAGTTGTGAGAAAGAGAGTAGAAAAGATGCGTTGGATCTAATTCAAAACTGAGTTGGCAACGTAAGAAGAAAGTATCGCAACTGAGTATGCTTGCAAAGAATTAATGAAAAAGGACGAACGATCAAAAATATCTCAGAGCAATTTTGCGGTGAGAAATCTGCAGAACACCAAATTCTGAGTCCTGACATAAATAATGAAGAGTAGGATAATAAGAGTTGTAATAGGAGTTTATATTGGAGATGCAAACTTGGCGAGAACAATAATATGACTTAATGAAAGATATAATTATGGAGCCCACACCTCACCGTGTATTATATATATATTTAATGAATATTCGCACTCACCTATACCTCACTCACTAACCACTCCCACCACTACCTCACACATAGTCGCCTATCTATAGTATATATAGTTATATTAGAAGTGAAGCGGTTATAAGTGATTTCAACTATCGCAGATGCGATTAGTTAAGATCACTATCCGGGGGAATATGTGGAATTGCGCGATCCACCGCGCGATAGTTATTTTAAGAAGTTTTAGCACAGGAAACTTCCATCATATTAATATGATCACCCACCCTACTTATAAGCTATATATTACACCACACCTAATACATACTCTATATATAGATAGTATATCTATGCTCACTATACTATACTAATTATATATCCCCGTACGCTGTAGTCATCATATACCGCTATCACTATTATACTACCCTATAATACATAATATATATAATATTAGTAGTGTCATATCTTACTTTTCGCCGTGTTACCAAGAGATGTGGCAGGGAGGTACCTGGACCACTCTTTTGGCGACCCCACCAACCCTCCGTTCCCAACGCCGTCCACCCAATCTTGGAAAAAGGCCGTTTATATATTCAAGTGCCCCGCTTTGAAATTAATCATTCCTCAAATTATGGTTAAAAACAACAGCTCTGACAGCCCTTACAGGGAGCTTATCGCTTCATCGTTTCGTCCGTAAACTGAGATCATTGCAACCAGATGAAAGACTCACACCTCAAATACATATGTTAAACGGGCATGCAATAATTACTGCGACAATATCTCAGGCGATATATGGTACAAACTTTTACAATTATATTCCAAAATGCAGGGACATGTAATCTGATTCAAAAGCTAACTTATTCTGTGATATGTGCTTCGATCAATGATAAGGACGTGTTTATTTGGACACAAGTCTAACAAGATCTTCATCGCGCAACAAGAGCAAACGACACACGTCTAAAGGACATCACACCCATGGAAGTCGGTCTATCACAGCACATCGGACTAATTCTCGACATCCTATTTGTTGTGATATTTTGCTTTTTATTGGCTGGTAATTTTCTGCTTTAGCAGCTTATTTTTTAATACACGACCTCTTAAAATTAATTTTAACCCTACTGTAAAACACGGTGGGTCAGAAAATTATTGTTTGTATCTAGATTTAGAAAGTTGCTATGTAATGGTTGCTTGCTTGTCGTTATGGGCTTTGAGTGATTTGAAATATATTTTCTATCTTCAGCATGAGTGCTTGTATCAATCCTTG
>JABUQX010017105.1:27500-47500 GCA_015478945.1 Trachelipus rathkii | reverse complement strand
AGTATATATATTTATTATAGTATATATTTATTAGATAACATATGTTATATATAGATATATATATATATATATATAAATATATAATATATAGTATATATTATTATATATATATAGTGGATACTAGTAGTAGTTGATTAATACAAGATATTTATATATAAAATATATATATAATATATATTATATATATATATTTAATATATATATATAAATCTAAATAAATATACATATATATATTATATAGTATATATATATTATATAAATATTAATAATATATAAGTATTATATATTATATAATATTAATATATATTTTATAATATATATATTATATATATGTGATATATGATATATAATATATATTATTGTATAATGTATATTATATATATAATTTATATTTATATATAATTTATATATTATAGTATATAATAATATATATATTAATATATAGTATATATATATTATTAAGTACTATATATATATAGATATATATATATATAATCTATTATATTATATATATATAATATATAATATATATAATATATAATATATATATATATATATTATATATATATATCTGTATATATATATATATTAATTATTTAATATATATATTATATATAGTATAAAAATATAATATTATACATATTGATATATTATATATATATAATATATCTATATATATACATATATAGTTATAGCTATATATATTATAGGTTGTTATGGTAGTATGTGTGTTATTTATGTGTAAGTGAAGGAGAGATGTGTTGGATTGGAAGCTAGTATTTAGCATGATAATGGGTGAAGATAATTGTGATAGTGCAAGTGCAGTTGGTGCGAGTCGTTTCCCATCCTGCGGTACGGATGGGATGCCGGATGGTCAGTGGATGGCTTGGAAGGTTGGTGGGGATTGGTGGATTTGGATCTGATGTTTGTGATATTGATATATAGTGGTGGGCGGTTGTGAAGTGGTTAGCTGAGTCGATGTAATATATTAGGTAGTAGTAGGGTTTAGGTTAAATGATAGTGATTAGGTGATGTGGGGTTGTTGTGATATTAGTGTAGTGTAGTTGAATGTTGAGTGTAGTGTGTGTGTAGTAGTAGGTATGTATAAGTGATGTATGAGGGGTGAGTAGTGTAGGTGGTCGGCGGCGTTAGGTATGGGTGAGTCGTTGGATAAGTTAGGAGTGGGATAGGTGTAGTACTGATGTACTGTTGTGTCGGTAGTATGTGATTGTGTGTGTATTTTGTAATATGAGGCTGTAGTGGAAGGTTGGTAGTATTATTATGATGATGAGTAGTGGTGTATGTAGAAGTATATATTAATTATCGTAGGTAGTATATATATGTATAGGGTTTGTATAGTATTTATATATGATATAGGTGGATAGTATTATGAATAGTTATGAGGTAGATAGTGATGTTAGGTATGAGTGTATACGGTTATGGTAGGGTTGATTGGTGTATAATGGATGGGATTTTTATACTGAGAGGTATATATAGTTATTATAATGTAATAGGTTATGATAGTATTATGGGGAGTGGTCGTATTGGTTAGGTAGGTTTATATTGATAATGAGTGTTTCGGAGGTTTCAGCCACATAAGGTTTAGTTGAAGATATATTGTGGTTACCGGTAGGTGCTGCAAGGTCGGGGGTATTTTCTGCCAACTTAGGAGTGCATCCCACCCAAGGCGTCTGCCGGTGCAGAGACGGTCACTGACGCTGATTGGAATAGGAGGATGTGCTGTGTTCCAATGGTGGCGTTAGAATTACTGTGTTAGTGGGCCGGCTATGCTAAGGGGGATGGAAATTTGGTTCATATTAAAAAATTTGGGATAATTTGTTGTCTGTGAAATGTGCAATTTTTTCTGCCTTTTCATTCTGAGGAGCCTTTCTCTGTTTTCATCGATGATATCAGGTCAGTAATGTAATAGGTACTGCTCGGTCCTTTGAACAGCTATTGTGGGGAATGGGCCAGTTATTTCTTGTGCAATTTAACTGCAGGTGGATAACCAGTTGTTTGCGTTAATCTGTCTCGGTGCATGCGCTACTGAATATGTCATTGTCGAGTTTGTATCTAGACACTGTTTCGTGGTATGGCGAGTTGGGTTTGCATGTTGCCCAAATATTTGGGTTATATTGGGGGTGGCCGATAAATAAGCTTTACAGTGAGGTCTTTGTATGTAATGCGTGTGTTTCAATTATGACTGGACAGTAAGAAATTCTTTCAGTAAATGCTGTGTATTGAATTTACTTGTAGAAGGTAGTTGGTGTAGTGTAGATTTGTCTGTGCTTGGATTGTGTTCTTTAATGGGGGTAGCGCATGTAAATAGTTGGATCTTGGTGTGTTCGGACTGAAGTTTTTCAAGGATGCACACAAAGTGACGAGTTTAGCGTTGTTACTAATTTGTGCTAATAGAGCATAGAAATCTGCTGTAAGATATAAAACGGTGGGTTCAAGTATGTTGGCAAAAGTGGCAGGTCTTAGGATGTTTTCTGCGACAGATAGTGAAGCTGGCTAAAGCGTTTTTCAGTTTAGTATATTATATCATTCTGTTTTAAACCGTTATCTAATTGGTCATTTGAAGATGATTGGAGAAATGTTACTTGAATTTACGATTTAATGTATTTACATGGAGACAGAAGCTGTAGAGCGCTTAATTTTGGGGGGAATTTCTTAAATGGTTTTCAAACAATAGCTTGATGGCAGTGTGATAATGATGTCATTTCCACATTAGTAAGAATGTTACTTTGGAACACGAGCTGGTATACAAAGCAAGAGGTCTTTGAGCAAGATACCATGTTTTCTGCATCATAGATGGTGTCTATTCCAGTGAGGTTGGAACGTCTTGATATACATTAAGATATGATATCAACAGTTTTGAATTGTCTTCAACCATGGGAGTATATCAGAGGGGCAGGGGGGCAGCGTGGCCATAAAATCTTGGCTGAAATAAAATATATGAACATTATATTGTTGAGATACGTTTTTAAGTTTATTAGTAGAAAAACTGAAAAGGCACTTGTCATTGATAAGAGATTAATGAAGAGTTCTGTTCCATATATTATTTTCATAGTGGTGGTTAGAATGCAGAAGGAGAATGTTTGTGTTGTTGATTTTTTTTGGTTTATTGTTGGTAGATTTCTTATGAGTAGTTTAGTTATCGCGGTGAGATGCTAGAGAAGTGGTTGATCTTGGGTGTTATTTTTTTTCCTAGCATGCGGATAGCTGTTAGAGAAGTTAGTGGAATTACTTAAGGTTTTGATGGCGGGATTTGTGATTGGTGTTGTAAAAGTGGATCTATTACATGTTAGGTAATTATTACAGGGCCGTGTTTTATTTCAAACTTAATGCAATTTTATGAAACGAAACTTAAACTGGATTTTAGAGCTTAATATAGTAATGCATTTTATAATCCCCAATATATAATGGTTAGTGGCGTTTAATATACAGAACAAACATAGTCTTAACTATTGTCATATTAAAAGTGCTTTTGTGTCGGTGATTTTTCTTGTGAGTCGGATTGTGGTCACTCTGTATTAAAACACATTTACATTAGTAATTCACCGTAGATGTACTGATCCATACTTCTTGGGTCCGTTGTCCAATGTCTGAATATCGGTGATAATAGCTCTGTACGCTATCCCGAATTGAACTTGAATTCCTTCGACAGAGATTTGGGGATAGAAGTGGTTGCTCATTAAAATAACAAGACTATCAAACGCTAAACAAAAAGAATAATCTGGCATCAGTTTTAACACTAATTTTACAGTGATATTTTGTATGTTGTATTATATGTTTAGTTTACTGTTACTATTGTTTAGAGGTTGTGTGTAGATAGTGAGAGAGGATGAGGTTTTGAGTTGTGCACGATTACGCGTTCATGTTTATTTGTGGGCGAATGTGTAGATAATGGTTAGTATAACAATGGTATATGGTATATATAATAGTATTTATATATTATTATAATATATTATATAATATATTAATTATAATATATTATAATAAGTATATATATATATATATATTATATAATATATATATATATAAATATAGTATATCATTATACATATATATAATAATATATATAATATATTATAGATGTATGGATAGTAGTATATGCGTAGTGCTATAGTTCGTGTGTGGCATTTGTGTATATATACGTGTTGTTATATATATCGTTATATGATTAATAATATTATAATCGTAGTAATTAGATTTAGCTATATAATATTAGTATGTATATTATTTAGTAGTAAATATATATATAATTATATATTATAATTAGTAGGTATATAATGATATATATAGTATGTACTATGTTATTTAAGTTAGTAGGATATGATTAGGAGTATATATTATATAATATTGATATTATATATGTGCGTATATATATATAGTATATATATTATTATATGAAATTCTATATAATATATAGGTAAAGGATAGGGTGTAATTAATTTGATTACTATTAGTGTTTTATGGTCTGTATGTGTGATACGGAGACTCTACTCCAGTATTATAATATATATAGTATATATATATATTTAGTAAGTATGGGGTAGTTAAATCTGGTTCTTTTAGTCATGAAATCCCCATAGGAAATAATTAATTGCTACAGATTCTGTTAGCAGCAGGGAAGCGCATATGTCGGGTGTAGGGCACACTAAAAAATGAGCAAGGATTGCCAAGAAAGTGTCGTGTCGTCGTATGAACACTAATAAACGGTCTGATGCTTAGAGGAAGAAAACTAAAAAATATTTGGAATCTCAGAGTAAAAGACGCTGAATGAAATAAACCATAAAAAAATCAGTAAGGAAACAGAAAAAAAAATTTTTTTTTGTAAGTAAGGTCCACGTTACGATGAGGTTGGAGTGGCTTTACAATGAGAATGTCTGTATAGATATGTGGGCTTCAGTGCGTCGTTAACCAAAAGGTAAATCTGGTGAGAAATAATACTGACAGTCGATATTGTGGGAAGTACTGCATAGTTAAGATGCGGAGTGAAAATATCAGGTAAAAATATGTAAAAGGAAACTTTTGTTGGTAGTGAGAGCGGAATGGGCTCGCTATGTGTGATGGTGTCGAGATATGAGGATTACCACTACTGAGTAATGCCCTTTCTAGAACTTCCTGACGGAGAGTCACTTCTGCCGAAGGCAAAAGATTTTTGGAATGCCTGTCATTGATTTTGGAACCAAAATATTTCAATTCGTCTGTATGGAGGTCTCTAAACTGGCGGGAAGAGGATCTCATTTTGGATCTAGAAAACTTGTTTTTGGGTAATGTCGATGTAGGAGAACTGGAGTCAATCGAATTAGACCTTTCTCTTATTTGAGTACGATTATTGCTATTATTATTATTATTATTATTATTATTATTATTACTATTATTATTATTAAATGACGTCATGTCTTGAAAATATTTGAGCTCATCGGGTCGCAACTCCCGAGATCCACTCCTCGCAACCAAATTCGTATTATTAACCTCTTCAGGTTTTTTATCCTTAGCTGATGACACCGAAGATGTAGTCTTTTTAGTGAACCTTTTGAGTTCTTCAGACGAAGTGGTTTCTATTTTTTCTTCTTTTACTTGGTATTTAAAGTTCTTTGATTCTTTGGGGCTTAGCGGAGATATATTTTTGTCTGGAGGCTCTTCTAGATATTGAGATAAGCCTTCAGATTTTACAAAGCTTTCAACCAATTCCTCTATTTTGGTTTTCTTTTTATCTTTTTTGTTGCTGGTCGTATCTTTATGATCTGCGTCTTCAGAATTCGCATTAACATCTTTATCATTAATTTCAATATTTACGTCATCTTTTTCTCTGATTTCATTACTTTCTTGAACTATTGTAGACAAGGATGTTATCTTCGTTTCCTTTGACGAACTATTTGTAATTTGGGTTTTCAAGGAACCTACAGAGTATGAATGTTGTATTTTCATTGGAGGATTTTCTTTTTGTGGAATTTCGATTTCCGGCACAGATGATTCACGTTCATACATTATTTTCATTTTTGTGACTGATCCTTTCCTTTCTAGGCTCCCTAAAGACATTTCTTTAGAGTTTGAAGTTTTCTGTTCACTTGGGGTTTTGTCCATCTTTTCTGTGTTTTGAACACTAGATGGCAGACTTGCTTTCTGTTCATTTGTCACTTTCCCCATCTTTTCTGTCATTTTCACAATAGTTGGATGACTTTCAACTGCATTTTGTTTGACCTCTTTCTCAGCTGACTTTGGCCCTGTTTTATAATTCGTTATTGCTCTTTCTTGAACTGAAACTTTAGAACTTTCTTTACTTTTTGCGTCGGTTGAAACCTGAACATCCTTAACAATAAATTTACTACTTAACTGACTTTCAGATTTGATTCTTTTAATTTTTTCAAGAGGTCCAGCACCAGAAACACCAACATTAGCCTTAGTTTGAGAGGAAGTCGCATTGCTAACTTTATTGTCATGCTGTGTTTTAGTTAAATTTGAGGAGATATGACTCTCTGAGCTGAACCGCTGCTTTAAATTTTGTAAACTCGAAGTCAATTTTTTATCGTCATTTGTAACTAGCATTGAAGATGAAATGGATATTACTTCTTTAGAGGATTCTTTTATATTTGAGTCACGTTCCTTCTGAACAACTGGTTTTAATTTCTTATGTATTTCTTCCACAGAATGGGAAGAGAAAACGTCGTCAGTATTTTTTGATTTTGAGGGAAGCATATCGTAATCAAAAGTTGTTTTGGGAGTACTTGTAGCAGCTGGTGTAACAGGAGCACTCCTTGTTTCATATATTTTTTTGAACTCAAAAATTGAGGCAAGATCTTTCACTGAAGTCTTAATAAGTGTGTCATTTCTTTCAGTTATAATAATGTTTTGAGGCATTCCAGTGTTATACGCAGAATCGGAGTAAGCTTTCCGCAATTCATTTTTGTTGAGGATTTGTCTCTCCTTCTCGAAGACATTTTCTTCAATTGTTACTTTTGCTTTATCACCTGTTTGTTTCTTTGTCGTGACTACCTTAGTCTTTTCCTCAGGTTTGTCTTTTTCCGCTATTTCAATATTTGTTTTTTCCTTTTCAGTACTTGCTGCTTTCGTTTCTACAACTATCTTTGTTTGACTTAGTTTCTCAGTAGACATTTTGTTGCCTTTATCTGCAGCTGGTTTCTTATCTCTGTCTGTTTTAGTAGTATCCTCAGTTTTGTCAGACTTTACTACCTTATCGGTAGATTCGATATCTTTGTTTGGCTTTTCCTTTCGTATTACTATAGTTTCCCATTTTCTTTTCAGGTCAAACACTGAAGTGCTAGAAGTGTCAATAGGTTCTTCTGAGATATACTTATTTTCCAAATTTTGAGCGTCTAATTTTGTTTTCTTCGTAGTAGTTGAATTTTCTTTTGCTTTCACCTTATCACCACCAGATGACACTTCTATTGATACAGTTTTATCGCTACTTATTGACTTCACTTTATCTTTAGCAACAAATTCAACATCTTTTTCCATGTTTTTGCTCTTAATTTCAGGAATAGCTTTTTCAGTGGGTATGTCAGTCACATTGGATGGAACTTCTTTTTTTGGTTCCATACTTTTAAATATGGAAAGCAAATCTTTGACTTTACGTATATGATCAGCCTCAATATTTATTTCTCTTGAACTTGTTTTTGATTTTGTTTTTGTTGCTTGTATATTTTCTGATTTATTATGTACAAAGTTTTCAGGCGGATGTTCCTTTTCCTTATTACTTTCTTTTGAAATTGATTTTTCGTTTTCATTTATTATGATTAATGATAATCTTTTAACATTTTCTTTGTTTTCATGAACTTTCACTTTAGTTTTGTCTATACCTGTATCCAAATCTTTGGGCTCATTTGTTACTGCTATAAAATTCTCCTCCAAATTAAGCTTTGACTTCTTACTCGCTCTGGTATAATGAGGAACGTCTTCGACTTTCTCCTCTTTGGATTTTTCAAACAAGGATTTTAAGACCTTGACAGAAGGCATGTCTTCTATTTCAGTGTCTAATCTTTTTCGATCAACAGTTCTGTGGAAGGAGCTTGACAAGCTTTTACTATCTGAATCTTCCTCTTCTGAAGAGTCAACGTATTCCCTTTTATGTACTGCAAGGGGGTCAAAGTATTCGGAAAATACGTGATCTGTAGGGCCTACTTTAGGTGTTATTGGTGAAGGGCTTCTTTTAGGCACGTGAGGGAGATCTAAAACCTTGTTCAGGTTTGAGAGATCTCCGTATGTGGCACTTTTCCAAACAATACGAATATTGGAACTAGCAAAAGCTCCCTTTTTCAGGTCGGGGAGGAGATGAAATTTATTGGACCCTAATGGTAAAAATGAACCAGATCGGCTTAATGATTTATTTTTGTTTAAAGCTTGAGGAAATTCTGCAGATTTTGAGGTTAAGTCCCCTTCGGAAGGGGATTTTGGTAAAGTTCCAGACATCAAATCCTGAAAAATTAATATATATATATATATATATATAACTTATAAAGGATATATAAGTTATATATATATATATATATATATATTCTTATATAATAATAAATTATATATATATATATATACGCGTAGTTATATTATATAATATATTATACACTATATAGTATATATATATATATATACTACCGGTGCTATTTCAAAGCTAATGTAACGGTGACATCCTAACTTAATTGAATGCACATAACGTATATGTAAATACCATAATAATGAATTAAAAATTAAAAACTAATTTGTATCTTTATAAAATAATAACGCCATGTCAATATTATCTATAGTTATAGCAGCACAACAGCTAAGTCTGGGGAGGGAGAGAGAGAGAGAGAGAGAGAGAGAGAGAGAGAGAGAGAGAGAGAGAGAGAGAGAGAGAGAGAGAGAGAGAGAGGAGAAAAAGAGAGAAGAGAGAGAGAGAGAGAGAGAGAGAGAGAGAGAGAGAGAGAGAGAGAGAGAATTGATTACGCGAAAATCCCTAGGCTCCATCCTATCAAAATACGTCGTATGAACGGAACCAACCCAGATACGTGATGCATACTTCACGCAAGGTCGAACGACACATCTGTGCGGGACAAGCAACTGGTGTTGCGTAAATAAGTTCTGAAAATGTCTCATAAGACCTAACCTCTTGTTTTGCTGGGGATACAATGTGGGTTATCTGGTATAGATCACAGGAATAGGAAATCTTAAGAATAAGGAAAGAGGAAAGTTAATTTGAACTGCGTACTTTTGAAGATGCTAAAGTTGTGTGGAAAAGTTCGTAATTGACAGATTCTAATGAATTCCAATTTATTGAAAAAAAAACAACATATTTTCTATTTATTCATATAAATATATTAGTATACGAGAGTCAGAGGTCAGATGCCCAAGGCAATCCTCTTGGCATCAGTTATTTTCTGTTAAACTAACTACTTCACACAGTGAATTGATTATAAAAGTTTGTTTTAAGATAAGATAAGAAGTTAATCTGCATAAGAAATAGGTGGTGATGGAAGTTGGCAGATTCGAAAGTAATTAATGAATAGTTTGATGAGTGAGAGAGATGAGAGATGATATGAGAGTAGTATGAGAGAGAGAGAGAGAAAGAGAGAGAGAGAGAGAGAGAGAAGAAAAGAGAAAGAGAAGAGAGAGAGAGAGAGAGAGAGAGAGAGTTAGAAAGACGGATTGAGATTGCACGAGAGGCCATTCTTTGGAACAAATATTGATATATATACGAATATATATATATAATATATATATATATTATATATATATATATATATACTTATGAATATTATAATATATTGTAATTATATATATATACCTAATATATATCTATATATATATATATATTATAGTTATTACTATTATTATAGTAAACCTATATTATATATATTATATAGTATAATATATAGTACAATATATCAGTATATAGTAGTATATATATAATATAGAGTATATCTAAATATATATTATATATATATATATATATAATTTTAATTTTTAAAAATAATAATAATAATAATAATAATAATAATAATAATAAATAATAATAATAATAATAATAATAATATATAATAATAATTAATAATAATATATAATATATAATAATAATAATAATAATAATAATAATAATAATAATAATAATAATAATAATAATAATAAATAAATAAATAAATATAAATAATAAAAAATGAAAATATTATTCAAAAACCTAAACCTCCTTTTTTGACTGATCTTCAAGATTCCGAATCTTGAATACAAACTTAATTCAAAGACGTTTAAAAAGGTAATTTCCATTGCATTCACAAAATTCTTATTCTACAATCCCTATTAGAAATATAATAATATATATATATATATAGTATATATATATATATATATATATATATTATATATATATATATATTAATATATAATATAACTATATATATATATATATATATATATATATTATATATATATATATTAATATATATATATATCATAATATATATAGTAATATATATATATAGTATACTATATATTATTATATATATAGTAATATATATATAATATATATTAATATTAATATATATATATATATATATATATACAATTTTATATATAAATATTTATTATAAATATATTATATATATATATATATATATATATATACAGAAAATAAATTGCAATAAACGCAATACATTTTGCATTGATAACACGCCTAAAAGCATTTCACCTGCTGGGATTCGAACCTGACCCTAGCACCTGCACGTCATCCTGCTAGGATCCAGGTTCGAGATCCCAGCAGGTGAAATGCTTTAGGGGTGTTTTATCAAATATATATATTTATATATATAATATATATATATATATAATATATATATATATATATATATATAGTATATATATATATATTATATTATATATATTAATATATATATATACTATGATTCATTCAGCTTTAAAACGCTGAGTTTAGTAAAAGTAATAATTTTAATGCCTGAATTAAGTAAGAGACTTGCAAGTTAAGTTATTATTGATTTATTACATATATAACCATATTCAGATAAGAGGACGCCAACTTTCGATCTTTGCTAGATTCCTCCTTCCAAACGCTAATATTTGAAAGACGAAATGTAGTTATACTATATATATTATAATATTATATATATATATATGAGTTAATAATACTAGTATATATATATATTATCTATATACTATATATATATATATACTATATAACTATATATTATATATATAAGTATATATACATATAAATCCAGAAAAAGTTATTCCCTAAATGAAAATTAGTATTAATTAGTCGTCTACCAATGGCACAAAGGTAAGGACCCTGTTTCGATCCCTAGAGGGTCTCGATCATAGATATCTTCTATGGGAACTGTGGTATTATAATATATATATATTATATAATATATATAATAGATTATATATATATATAGATAATAATAATTTAGTAATTATATATAAATATATATATAATGAATCACCGGTTTGTATATTTTCAGAATATAAAAAATTATATTATATATACTATATAACTATATAGTAATATTATATAAATATATTATATTACTATAGTATTATTATATATCACTAGATATATATATATATATATATATATATACGATCTCTTTCTCAAATATAGGAGGTATGGGATTAGAAGAGATCAAATAAATAATTTTTGGTGGTAAATCGATGCTTGGCACACGAACATCTGTCTTAAAAGGGTTCCGCCCTCCGTAACCCCCTGACCCCGTGAGTGTTGGTAAAATAATAAAAGATAGTTTCAATAACACGAATTTATATAAGGCTATAAAAGTTTTTTTTTTAAAAAGAAACATCTGGCAGTAAATAGGTTTTAAAAATGAAATTTGGAGAGTTTATAACTTTTTTCATGCCCATTTTTTATTCTTTTTTTTGGGGGGGGGGGGGGGGGGCTTTTATTTTCTTTAATATTAAAGTTTCATGAAAATCGGCTTGTGTGTTGCTAGAATTGAAAATTTCGTCCATAGACAACTGTTATAAATGTGAAATCTGGAGGAATGTTATTTCATATTTAGAAACTTAAAAAAAAATTAAATAAATAAGCAAAAATTAAATTAACCCATTCCTATAACATAACAGGACCATCAGTTACCTAAAATTGTGCCCTCCCCCCTTGAAAACGGGAGCGAACTTAAAAAAAAAATAATAATAAAAAATTGTATATACATATTTAAACTCTTTTACACATAACTCCTATATTTCGTCTAAAATTCGCTGAATTTTTTTTATAGTAAACAATGGTAATATATATAGTATTATTCAATATATAGTATTATTCAGTTAGTAACAACAAAGTAACAGCACGTATAAGGGGTGAGGTGGAGGGGCATTTGCCCCCAAAACTATTCATATTTGTCATCAAAATTGCTCAAAAACATTATTTTCACTTCAATGTTTGGATAGTGTGTTAATCCAAATTTTAATTTAAATTTTGTTTAAACTTCATTCTCCTCCTCTCCTATTATATATATATATATATATATATTATATATATACTATAATCTATATAAATCTTTATATATATATATATATATATATTATATATATATTATTATATATATATATATAATATATATACATATATATATAAATAATATAGTTATATTATATATATATATCATATTATATATACTATATTATATATATATATATTATATATTTATATATATAAAATTATATATATATATTATTAATATATTATATATATATATAAATATAATATAATAATATATATATTAATTACTTATAATTATATATATATATATATACTATATAATAATAGATATATATGTATTATATATATATATATATATAATAATACTATTATTATATATATATATAATATATATATATAATATAATTATATATATATAATTATATATATATATATATATAATATATATAATATATATATATATAATATATATATATATATATAATATAGTATATATATAATAATAATATATTATAGTATATATATTAATATCATAAATATATCATGAATCTAAGCCAAGTTCCCTTATTATATAAGACTATTATAATTTATGTTTATTACTCTCAGTGATAAACGTATCAATTATTGTGAGTGAATATATTAAGACCCATATTGACTCAGTGCTAACTTTAAATTAATTTCCAATCAAAGGATTTAATTATTCCAGAGATATTATTATTATAAGGTATACAATAGTAAGTAGAGGCTACCCACCCTGCTTATCTTTTACTACTCACTATCCATATTTTTTTGGATAGGTTAATATATTATATAAAAAGTATAACTTCAACCTATATATTACCTATAAATATAAAAATTTTAATTATTAATATATGATTGTATTATATATATGAGTAATATATAAATATATAATATTAATTTATATATATAATATATTAATATAGTTATTCATATTATTATATATATATATATATATATATCTCAATATATATATTATAGGGTTGGGTTCAAGTACATATTTTTCAAGGTACCAAGTACATATGTACATAAAGTACTATCTATGAATTAGTTCCTAGTACATAGTACAAAGTACAAAGTACTTCTAATGAAATTATGTTTCAAGTTAACAAATTAACATCGTACATAGTACATTGTATCATAAGTAACATAATAGTATCAAGTACATTAGTTAATACTTTTAAATGAAGTAAACTATATGAGCATATATTATATTAATTATATATTAAATATATATATATATATTATAGATATTAATATATATATAAATATATAATATATAATATATATATATTAATATAATATATTTGGAATGGGCTAAGTAGAGAATTATATACATAACTCCAACAATGCTTCGTTACTAGCCATTATTATTATTAGTATATAAACACTATCCGAGGTATATATCCTGGCTAGTAGATACTCAGAATAATTACTTATCCACTCACACAATTACTTATTATTCCTGATGTGTCGCCTCCATTGGGGAAAATATTATTACTATATATAAGATTTATGAGATTATGATTATTTATAAGAATAACTGAGAAATAACTTACTCTTTTCACCCACCACTGTCACCTAACTCTTACTTATATCTCCATACCAATGATACACTCTAGGTAGTAGTGGAGAGGCTCACGAGTAGCGTAATCATATATGAGCCATATATAGGTAAACTATTAAAAATTAGTAAGAAGAATATAAATCAATAAATAAAAAATGTCCCAAATCCTATAATATATTATACTATATCCACTTAAACTCCAGCCTCCCTTTTTATTATACCAATTAGTGAAGAATCGTTCAGCTAGATCAAGTAAATATATATGTCCACCCTCTAGTGGCATATCACGGGACCGCAGAGTGAGAGCGCGTGCGAGCGAGTAGTGTGTGTAGACTTTCTTCAATGTGATCATGGGTCACTATATGGTGCCCTATGGAGTATGGGGGCTACAACCATTATATCTTCCAATCACAAAATTCTGTCATCTCTCTTACCTATATCTACTAGTAGTTTTGCCAGACTCTTATCTTTACAAATGACTTCTCGACTCCGTATCTTAAGTACAAACTTTCTGCACATTGTCTCGTTTGGCTCCGCAAGGCACATCTCTCTTTTTCTGTGACATCCATGCGTGCGCGACTAAGATTTTTATTATTTTTCTTCCTCATCTTATAACTAACCAATACATTACTGAAACTGTGTCGTTATCTCACCAAACAGAAAAGAATATCACTTTCTCGAACTTATACTCATAGATCCTGTTTCAAACACCGAACCGTTCTGCGCCATTCCATTCCTTTTTTTTTCCCATTCAATGATACCATATAATATCTATCGGTGCAACTTTTGATAGTTTAATGCTCTCTTCACATGTGACCCTCATATCCCACCCAAACAACTCTCATGATTATCGTTTTTCATAATTATTACTTATTCTCATTTTTATTCACCTATTCATATTATACACTCTATAACTTAACACGTACTGATATTGCAAAAAAACCCGAGTGTTTTTCGGTGTTGTGATGGCACCATCCACACAAGAATTTGTCGCAGTGTACACTGTACAGCATTGTAACATTTTAAGATCCTATAAGAGCCTACTTTTTAATGCCAACCATAGTCCCACTACTATAAATATACACGGGTAACACAGATAATATGCACTGTCAGACACCTAGCAGCACACTTCCAGCCACTTATTAAAATCACCTTATTATCACTTGCTACCAAGAGCGATTATACGCGGACACCCACGCACTAACAATTGTCGCTATTCGCACAATTTTCCCACTACACCTCATCTATCCTTCGACCTCTTTCATTCAAGCATATTACCACTAAATTCACACTCTCACATTTTAGTGTTTTTTTGGAAAGCTTTCCTTTCCATCAATTGCGGGTCACCATCATAGCGGAAAAATTAAATTAGCGGAATGATAATAAGGCCAATCTCTGCTACACTAACCTAAACTTCACTCAGAAGGTTCTGTTCTCCTCACTCAGCGAACACACAATACCTACTCTTATCCCCTTTTTTTACCGATAAAATAAACAAATTTACAAAACCCTTTCTTTTTAAGCACACAATCACCAATCTACCGCACACATCTGCAATTTATAATTTTGGTATTCCGCTAGAAATGTGGCGGGTACTCTCCAAAAATCTCTGTCTCCGTACTAGGAAACGGCTCACCCTTTTCATATAAAACTCTACTTTACTAAGATCGGGCCAACAATCAAGAAACAAAATCATTCTATCATATAATAGTGAAGGTGGAGGGAATCCTCCCACTCTATCATCCATTCTCCATTATTACCTAACTCACTATTACTCCTTGATCACTCTCTACCTTACCTTACTAAATTCTACTTTTCTAATAACTCTACAATATATCACATAATACAGTGAGTAATTGGATTTTGGGCCAAGGGGACGACATACTAATCACCTGTACTCACCGGGCTATTAATATTAAAATAATCACTTTCGACTCTATTTACTCTTAAACACGCTTCACTATTCTGATCATACATTAATTTTATGATTATTATATTTCAGTAATATAAAGCCTTACTCAGCGAGCTATAATAACCACACTCTATGAATGAAACTTATACACATGTCCAATAGTATTCAACCCTTATTAATTACTCTATTTATTAACGTATACCTGTTGCACATCCATAAATCACCTCTAATATTTCGGCAATGTTGTCTCATCATTGACGTTTCTCTCATCTTGGCCTCTTCTAATCCATAGCTCGAATCATATTTGTTTCAATGTAAGATTTGATCCAACATCCCTACACTTCGTAACGCACCTTATCCCTTCCCCAAATTTAAAGTTCTTGCACCCTTCGAACGCACTCTTTCAAACCAAAATCACATATATCTTCCTACAACACTCAATAATAATCCTATAATACTTACAGTTACAATTTTCCCCTTCCCTTATATTACATGGTATCTAAATATATATTGATCCTCCATCCAATTCCCTCGGAACTATCCTCCCATAACACGTTTTGTTATATACTACTTTCAATCATAATGAATCAACCATCTCGCCTATATTATTATATAATATATATATATATGTATATATAATATATATATATATATATATATATATAATATATATATATATATTATTATATATATTATAATATATATATATTATAATATTAAATTATTATATATTTATTATTATGCCTCTATATGATTTGGTTTTGTAGTGAATCTGAAGGAAAGTAATTTGAGAAGAGGATTGGTAGAAAGATTTGAAGGGTTGTGTAAAAGGAGGGCTTTATAAGTAGAACGTAATAAGATTAAGTTATGGTTATCGAGTGAGGAACAGTCCTCGGTTGAAGTATGACTAGTGGAAGGAGCAGCAAGAACAAGTGACTGAGTTATTAATATATTTAGGATATATATATATATATATATATATTATATATAATATATTATATATAAAATATATAAATATATATTATATATATTTATATTAATATAGTATATATATATTATATAGTATTTAATATAGATATATATAATATATATTTGGACGTAGGGGGATGCCAGAGTGTAGTAGGTAAGTTGTGAATTGGCAGGAAGGTGGCTATGATACATTAAATCCTTGGTGGATGTAAAGAGACTAAGTCTTGAGTGCGCTAGTGTCCCTTGCGTGATGGTAAGTTGTTACCTGTGTAATGTATAGTAGTAAAGACATGGTCTGGAATAAGAGGTTAGATCTAAAGTACAATGTGTTCAGATGGACAATGTAGGGGCCGTGTTAGTGTGAGAAGAATTGAATAAATGAGGAATGAACGTATTACCCAGAGTTGTTGGTATGAAAACAGGGATAATGAGAGAATTAAATGAATAGTATTTTAGATGTTTGGGTCATGTGGAAAGAATGGTGAAAGTCGTTTGGTTAAGCGGATGTATAGTGTGTGTGTTGGGAATGCGACTGCTGGCAACCGAGCGAGGGATTGAGTCAGCAAAAGCATGTCTGTGAAATGTAAGTTTGGCAGGGCGAGAAAAGTGCATAATAGGAGTAAATGCAGGGTTTTGTGAGGGTGTATGGTTGTGGCCCACCTGGGTTCAGGATGAACCCCACATTGGCGAGATGCATAGTGAGGTCCGTGTGTCCGCGACCTCTGTGGTGGTTTCTGTAGCCGGCGAGTTCCACTAATAAGGTATAAAAGGGAGGTAACGGCTGGACTTTCTTTTGTTTTCTTATGACATTAAATCCAGCTTCTCTGTACATGTTTTCTTGGGAAAAAAAGGTGGTTGATGATGATGAATGATTATATATATATATATATATATATTTATATATATATAGATATATATATTAAATATATATATATATTATATATATATAATATTATATAATATATATATATAAAATAGATAATGACATACTTTACAATTAAGTTATTTATTTGTCTTTATAAAAAATATTTGAATAGTAGGAAAATGATAAAAAGGAAAAAATATTGGCAAGTTAAAAAATGCCAAAAGTACTTGAGTACCAAACACAAGTACCAAGTACAAAAGGCTCAAGTAACAAGTACAGTACAGTGGTTTTATGAAACTGCACAGTACAAAGTACATAGTAACAATACTACTGCTACTTTACCGAGTACAAGTACAAGTAACTTGTAACTTGGGGAAACCCAACCCTCGATCATATATAGTATATATATATATATATATATATATATATATATATATATATAATAATATATATGTTATATATATATTATATTTTATATTATATTAGTTTATATATATCATATATTAATATATATATATATATTACACCATCTCCCAGGAAGGCCGTAAGGAATAAATAATAGAAAACAAAAAAAACTAAAACCCATACAATGCCCACCTAAAACAAATTTAGCAGGCTAGTACAGACGAAAACTTTGCTTTAAAGGGAGATATAAAATTTGGCAGGAAAAACAGAAGATGGAAGTAAATTCTACAGACCGAGGTGGTTGAAAAGAATAAGGCACCAAAGTGAACAATTCTGAAACTGACGTTACCTGCACAAAATTCATGTACAAGTACCGCACTCCTTGAGGAGCGGGGGCGTCGGAAAGGTGGTGGCATGGAAGTGGCTATTTCCATCAAATACTTGCTGCTGAAGTACATGTAGAAATGGGACAAAGTACCAGCGTCGTCTCTCAATAATAAAGAATTAAGTGAATTGGAAAGTATGGAACAGTATATAACCCTTTTGGTCTTTGACCCGACTCAATCTAAATGGCAGGAGAATCCTGACTCTCCCCAAATATGAGAGCAGTACACCACACAAGGGCGTAGGAGACTCTTATATAGTTTGAAGAGTAAAGGGAAAAGTTTTGCAGTTTAAACCAGGGTTTCGGAGTCGGTAATATTTTGGCGTCTTCACCCCCTAAAAAAACAATTCGGCTTCGGCTCCGAACACATTTGTTATAGTAAAAAAAATCGACTCTGGCTCCTCCAAAATTTTCGGCTCCCCTGCTCCGGCTTCCGGCTCTGGCTAAAACAGAACTCTGTTTCTTTGAGCTCAGCCTAGCAAACGTAGAGATATAAGTTTTCCAAGACTTTTTTTTTGTTAATGTTAAATCCAAGGTTGTTTGTTATATTGCCAACAGGAGAGACGCGAAAACAATCGAAAGATAGAAAAGTTAGGAGGTGTTTTTGAGAGGGAGATTTGTGGATGTTGAGCTTTAAAAGAGTTTAATTTCGCAAGGTTCAGACGACAACACTTTAAAATTCAATCCAGATCAGTAAGAATAGATTCGGAAATATTAAGAAGAGAGAACTCTAGATGCAGAAGGGGAAGCAGACTTAAAATAAGTAGAGTCATCGGCATAAGAACGAATAGAGTTAGATGAGCAGCTATGAAGATTGTTAATGAAAGTAGGGATATAGTAGAAGATAAGACATAACCTTGTGGAATACCGCTATTGAGATGGAAGGATGACGAAATCACCCCAACAGCAACAGCCGATATGGAACGATTTGAAAATAGGCTGGACATAAGTAAACAAAGAGGAGAAATCCTAAAACAGGGAAGCTTAGAAAGCAGCGACGCTTGCCATACTCGGTCAAATACCATGAATATGTCAAAAGCAATTACACAAGACTCTACACAGTTCAGAACGGTCTAAAAGATATTTAAAAGAATACATGTTAGAACAATGGGAAGACATAAGGATTAGAGCTGTTTCATTTCATCAGAATAGGTTGGATATATGCGCTATTCCAACGCTGAGAGTGTGTTAGTATTGAGGAATAGAGTGTATAGTTGAACAAGGGAAGGTGCCAGTTCAGAAGTACACTCTTTCAAAATTTTGGGAAGAATGCCATCTTGGCAGCTTGCCTTCCAAACTTTCATAAATTTTAAGACCCCATGAACTCGATCAAAACATCTGAGAGAAGATGGGGTAGGAGGAAGATTTTATTCCGAAGTTATTCAGGATTGAATTAAAAAAAGGAAA
>JABUQX010017105.1:0-20000 GCA_015478945.1 Trachelipus rathkii | reverse complement strand
TATATATATATATATATATATATATATATATATATATATATATATATATATATATATATATATATATATATATGTCTCTGATATTATATAACAAACGTATAACAAAATATATATAGTATATATATATATATATTTACGGCTATATATTAAAATGGCAGGCAACGCCCTGAATGTGCAATTTTCGTTATTATTTGAATTAAGTGAAGTCATATCGATCGTCATTTTGTGCCCTAAAGGGATGGAACAACTTAACAAAAATCATGTCCCTTCCCAAGCAACTAACTTGAATTATGCATCGCAGTGAACGGGTAATCTGTCCAAACGTTTTCCCCTTTTAGTTTGTCTGTATGTGTGTGTGTGGGCTCTCTCTCTCTCTCTCTCTCTCTCTCTCTCTCTCTCTCTCTCTCTCTCTCTCTCTCTCTCTCTCTCTCTCTCTCTCTCTCTCTCTCTATATATATATATATATATATATATATATATATATATATATATATAATATATATATATATATATTATATATATATATATATATATATATATATATATATATATATATGCGTGTGTGTGTTGGTGTTGGGTGTGTATGTGTGTGTGACGTAGCTAATGTTAGAAATGGACAGTGCTCACATGAGACCCACCAGAGAATACGAAGAACGGAACCAAATAAATCACTATCAGATTTAGTTGGAAATGCCTCCCTACAGACACGACGTTTGAAAGCATTTTAGTTAATGAAAGTGTGGAAAATAGAGGAGTGATAGCAGCATTCTAGACCATGATAATTGTGTATGTATGAAAGAAGTATGAACAGAGTATTGGAGGTAATGCGTAGGGAAAAACGTGTCATGTATACATAAGCTTTATTCAAAGGAAGAGTAGATTCTAAAGATTGGAAAGAACACAAGTCACACCCTTAAAAAGGGGACTAGCCCAAAGGGTCGGCAGGAAAAGGGTCGGCAGGAAAAGGGTCGACAGGAAAAGGATCGACACAACATCAAAAACATTTCCTGAACACCCAGCCGCAGGCGTTAGAATAGGTTAGGTTAGGTTACTTTAGGTTAGGTTAGGTATGTATATTTCAATACTATTCTAAGAACAAATGAGTTAGAGGGAGGTTGGTTGAGAGGAATATAAACCCCTGAATCGTTTAAAGTGGAATTAGAGGAAAAACTTTGGGAGAAAAGTTTCGCTTTTGTAGAAGGTAAGACAGCAGTAATATCGTTAAAAAAAAAACACGAGGGTTCAAATATTACTAAAGATTTAAGTTTGCCTTGCAATAACTTGAAAGATAAAAGTTGGTTTTAAGAATTTAAAGAACCAATTATAGATATTTTGCTACGAAAAAATCAACTATTAATCTATGAAAGGTGCTTAAGCCATTGGTCAACCCAACTATGAATTACGGGTTCGAGATATAATGTTCCATAAAGAAATTCCACTAACAAAGAAAATAAGCAGAAATGAAAATGCTAATATGGATGCCAAAGGCATCGCAAGTGGATAAAACAACGAATAATTGAAAAAAAAAACTGCTTTAGTGCTAGAGATACCAAGAAAGGCATCATTAGCATGACTACCATAATAGAATAGATAACAACATATAGTAGTTCAAGAACATATAAACAATGAGTGATCAAAAACACGATGGAAAGACCGAAATTTTGAATATTGATTGAAAATAGAGTTAAATAAAGATGGAAAAAAGAACACGAGAGAATAGATAATAAAAATCAGATCTCATATGAATATGGTTGAAGATTATATATATATATAATATATATCATATATAAATATATAAGTAAATATATATATATATATATATAATTATATATATATATATATATAACCTTATATATATTGCTGCTCTTTATATATATATATATAACCAACATATATATATGCTAACAACTATACTATTATCGCTTATTAGTAAACCTAAAATTTTGTAAATCGTTCAGTCACGCACCCTTCAACCAATATTTACCTCTATCCATTCCCCGCAATCTTAAATTTTTTCTCATGGTTTTTATTCATGAACTTGAATGAAAGTAAAGATGTCTCACTGACATGTTTTTATTGATTTTTTTTAAGGTGAAACTGGAGCCGATAAAATAAAAATATTTTTATATAAACAAATTTATTTATGCACCTAATTATAAAAGAAAATAAATTATCGAGTCGGAGCCGGACACCGGACACGGGCAATTTTAAAATGATGGGTCTCTCTCTCTCTCTCTCTCTCTCTCTCTCTCTCTCTCTCTCTCTCTCTCTCTCTCTCTCTCTCTCTCTCTCTCTCTCTCTCTCTCAGTCGTAGTGGGGTAATTTTAAAATGGGACCGGCAAATAATTTGGGGGGAATTTTAAAATGGGACCGGCAAACAATTTGCAGGGTCCACACTCCTGATTTTTATGCGATTTTGGATGAGACGAGTCAAGTATAGAATAAAATATTATAATTTATCAACACAAAACATTTTTGTGGGAGCGAATTTAAAACTGTTAATTAAAAACGTTAAATTATATTTCAAAAGTTTTTATTTATCGTTGGGATAGAATTTTTGCATAATTAGTCGTGAACTATCTACCAAGTTTGGGAAAAAAAATTTAAGTAACAAAAAAATCTAACACGCATGTGAAAAGAACGTACTACATATACTTGAAGTGGCTTGGAGTAGACATCTCTATATATAAAAAAGAATAACTAATAAGCAAAAGTTTGTTAATGAGTCTATATTTTCATATCTTTGTCAAATTTCGAATACGACTGATATAGATCCGTCCCAATGTCTGCTGTATATATCTCAATATTTGAACTTTTAAGTACAGCTTTCTTCAATTTGTCGTTGATTTTCATAAAACAATATAACTTTATCTGTCTTCGAGATTGAAGAAAAAGAGAAGAAAATGAGGAATGAGGAGAGTCAGATGGAAAGAGTGGAGGAGAAAGGGAGGAACAAGATGACTTAGATGGAAAGATCAGAGGAGAAAAGGAGGAACAAGAAAAGTCCGATGGAAAAAGGAGATGAGAAAAGAAGGAATGAGAGGAATCTGATGGAAAAGGCAAATGAGAAAAAGGAAAACGAGAAAAGTCAGATGGAAATAACAGAGGAATAAAGGAGAAACAGAAAGAGTCGGATGGAAAAAGTAGAAAAGAAAAACAGGAACAAGAAGTGTCGGATGGAAGAATAGGAATAAAGCCAAAAATCTTCAAAACCTTCACAACAAAGGTTTAAATGTATTTATTAGGAAGGATTATAGGATTAAGTACTAACTTGATCATTTTTCCAGGAATATATATATATATATATATATATATATATATATATATATATATATATAATATATATATATAAATATATATATACCATAGCAACAACAACTTTCCAACAACAACAATAATAGCACAACCCAACAATAGCTGCTGCTGCTATCTTCTATATGTATATGCTTAGCCTTAATGTATATATAGTAGCCATATAACTAGTAACTTAATAACATAGCAACCTTAGCGCATGAGTCACAGCAATCGCCCGCGCCGTCATCAGCGCTGCTGTTGCTGCTCGCGATCAACACCGCGTTCAACGCGCGCTTCCTGCCAACCTACAATAACCGCATAGCCAACCAGCAGCCGCGCCTGCATATATATGCCATATATAATATGCGCGTAACAACCTTAACAATAACAGCCAATATATATATATGCGTGTTTAAAATTTGGCACATAAATTACCAAAACTTTTGAACCTTAGGCGTTTCTGCCGAGTGTCGAAGATACCAGTAGTAGGAAGGGGATTCCGCATGCCCAAAACCTACCGGAAAACCCACCCACCGAAAAACACACCCCCCGAAAAACCCACCCATCGGGAAACCCACCCCGAAAAACCCACCCACCGAAAAACCCACCTGACCTTTGGTCTTCCATGAACCATTTTTTGGTATTTTTAGCAGCTAATTTTTGGCAACCTAATTTTTAGCAACCCTTCAGAAGAAGTTGCCTCAAAACTAGAGGTAGCTGTCAGCAACACGCGTTGGCGCATTACCCCACCTAATTTTTCGAGCATGGGTCAAATTTTGCCCACGATAATTTTCTGGCTTTCTTTAGGGGCTTAGCCCTTTTATGTTGTCTTGACCTTGAACCTCCCAGCACCCGCGGTGCGACCGTTTCTACCGCCGCGTTTCTACCGCCGCGTTTCTACCGCCGCGTTTTCCCGTCGCCGCGAGCGCCCGCAGGCGCTGTTCCCGCCCGCGAACCGGTGGTTCCGAATCACCCAGCCCCAGTAAAAGGTATCAGCTGTAGCTTGAACGTGGAGGTGAGCGTATGTCAACCGGAGTATCCCGGGTTTCCGAACCTTCAAGTACTAATTACCAGAGAACTCCCCATCCCTAATGGTAACGTGAACCTCTGTATGTTAAGGTTTCATCCTTCATCATACAATAACATCTGAAGTACATGCGCTTAATACACTGCGCTATGAGGACACCTACAGTTTTTTATCTTTATTACCTTTATACATTAAACATTCTATGACTTTACAGTCATGTTACGTTTTAAATTAATAAATGGCAACCCAAATAAAAATAAATAAATAAAATGGCAACCCAAAAAAAATAAATAAATAAAATCCGGCAACACAGATAAATAAAAATAGTAATGAAGAGTAAAAAAAATAAACTGTATTTTATTTTATTAAAAATATACATATATAATAAAACAAATAAATATTTTATTTTAACACATTATATGCATATATTATATAATTATGCATTGAAATTATATTTTTGTTTAGCTTAGTATATATACATATAGTATAATTAACACATTACATTAAGTGGTGTTCCATCATACCCTTTGTATTCAATTAAAGGCACTACCTAGAACAAGATTCCGCTTATTTGATGTGTGGCGAAACCTTTTAATGCCGTTTATTAAAGTTACATTACCTACTTTATTGGCTCGCATTTTCATATCAGGAACCCTCACTTCACGGTATTGGTTATCATTATTTACGTGTGGCTGAGCGGAGTCGTCTAGATTATGGATGTCTTTGTGCAGTGAAGATTCACCATCTTCACTCATCATTTGAGTAACAGCTAATGCTGTTACGTCTGTATCCTTGATCATGTTGTAGAAGTGGTTATCATCGTTTAAGACCATCCAATCACGATTCTTGGTCTTCTCAATATCCTTAATCATCTTATCAAAGTTAATCTTAGCCATCCCTTGGAAATTAATTATGTGCTCGGTGTCCTTATTCAACGTTAAACCTTTTGCTTTTAAGATGTAAGCAAAACTCGAATCATTCTTCTTTATTCGAATGGCGTAGGATTTAGGACCCGTGCACACGAAACTATCAGCTATATCCCCGGGTCCTATCTCGTCCGTCAGGTTTCCTAAGAATTTTCCAGTATCAGGAATATATTGTCCTTTACGGGCTGTGAAAACACAGCTGTCGGTGTCACAGTAAAGTACGCGTTGCCCTAGAGAATCGAGGAGTTTATATAATTCTACCCTTGCATAAGCTGTGGTAAAGGATGCAACAGCTACATTTGTAGCCTTTGCTGTTTTATTAGTGAAGCCAGTATGTGTGACTTCAACTATATGTTTATCATCCGCCACAATGATATTTCTAACCTTAAGATCAGCTCTCTTCATTAATTCCCAAACCTGGGCGTAACTCGTGCATACGATGTCCTCATTCATGGGAATACGCTGCGCTAGTTTTCCCCATAATGAATTGAGGAGTAATTTAGCTATATATCGCATTCCAGGATTACTTTTAATATTGGCTGGATCAAGTGTTACGCCCTCGATGTCCTTGAAATCTTGCAGGTATTGAAAGAATTCTTCACAGTCTTTATCGGTTATTCCATCTGGCAACCCCGAAGCCTCAGTTTTCCATTTCAAGAATGTTTCAACGTATTTGCCGAATATGTCATTTGAAGGTGTAAATTTCCATATTTCATGGATCTTTTTGATCTCATAGCCTTTCTTTACAGCTAATTCCAACTCCGGACTGCAGTATACGCCTTTTAGCATGCGCTGGTTATCATTGTGTCTGCATTTTCTTTCATAGCCGGATGCGCTGCATGTTCTACAAAGTGAAAATATTAACCGATTGTCATATCGGGCAGGGAGGACAGGAGTGTACAGTTTCTTAGGTGGTAATACCGAAACATACGAGAGGCCGAAATAAGTGGAATTCATTTCTTGGACGAACTTTTCTATGGAAGGAAGGTCCCTACCTACAAGTTTCGTGGGTGTGCCGGCTGGAAAGGGTTTTGTTTTCTGGACAAAAGGATACAATGAAGTGAAGTCTAGGTACTTCAATTGAACACCTTCTGTCGGTGGATAGTAATAGACGAAGGGTTCTGTACGACCACCGTACAAGGCTTCACCGACCTCTAGTTTCGCATTTGCAAGTTCATTACCGATTGATTGGACATATCGGCCTAGCTTCTCAGTTCGTGTTTCGTCGTTGGTGTTTACAACAGTGACCTCACACTCTTTTTTTCATTTTCGCCCATTCGCATTCCCATATTCTAATAACCTCGTAACCTTGTGTCTTGTAATCCGCTTCTTGTCTCATGGTCTTACTGTACCTATCAAGACTTGACATGCCATGGAGACTTTCTAAACCTTTCTTACATGCTTGATGGCCATGAAATACACAGCCGTGGAAGAGTAAGACAATCTTCTTCATTGCTGTACCAGTTGGAGGAGGGGGGCGCCTGTTATTCAGTTCTATCGTTTGTTCATTAACGTTGAGTTGCCGGGAAGATAAGAACTCATTAAGGTCAAAGGGCACGTAGTCTTCAGCTGGAATTTCAACGTACCCGTCGGGCTTTAGGTACCTGTTTTTGATTTTAAATTTACGTTCGCCACCATTCCTTGCATGTTCGATTCGCTGACCCTTATACATCTCCATGAACGTAAGCCATTTCACACCATCATACGAGAAGTTTGAATCATCAGTACGTCCTATATGGGCTAGTGTATTTTCAGGCATATAGTGCATTTTATATACCATGAACGATAATGCAGCAGTGGTAGAACAATCAAGCAGACAGTCAACTTTATGATCCTTAAGGAAGATTCCCCTGAATTTCTCGAAGGATTGACGAAGAATATTAACATCCTGTTCACAATAAGAAATACATTCCTTCATGATATCGTAGTCCTTATTGTTAAATGTTTGATACCAGCGTTCAAAATCAGCCTTTTCACTATCGGACATGCGATGTGTCTCAGGTTTCCCTTATCCGGAATTTTCCCTTATCCAATTTATATTCTCCAAGGGTAAGAAAACGACAGGAAAGAATCCTTCAAGAAAGTTCACCTTCTTAGCCTGCATGCATAGGTAGTTTTTTCAATTGCACAAGGCATAAACATTAACGTGTCCTTAAACTGGATATTGTGGTTAGCTGTCAGTTATTATTTTGGTTCCACGCTTCACGGGATTGGAGGATATGGAATGGACGGTAGGTCGAGCAAGCAGTTGCTTTATGGCTGCGATTGTCAAACTTACCGCGTTACATAACTACAACTAGTATGTTTGACTTCTTGTGTTTTTCAGCAAATCTGAATATAGTTGAGAAATAGATCGACAGGACACTTCTCATACTCTGTGGCCTCCAAATTCAATTTGAATATTTCAGTTCGGACAGAGGTTCCACCAAGAGTCTCACACGGTGATGGTGTCTAGTTCCTTCTCTCCGCAGTTATTCATACTAGCATACTCACTAAGAATATAGGGGAGCATATCTGTTTTTATGCGTCCTCCTTCCTCTTCACGCCTATTATGATTATAGGTTTCGATGTCATAATAAAAAGTGAAGGTTGGCTTACGCTTCGAAAGCTTCATCTGTTGGAACCTTGATTTTTTTCATGAAACACTGATGATTATCGCCTTCTATTCCGTACTTCACGTCGCATACTCCACATTTAATATGCATACAGTCATGTTGGTGATCACCCCCTTTATCAGCTACTATCTCACTATCGCATAATGTACACACGTTAAGGTATTTACATGTGAGGTCTTTATGCAATTTAAGACAAGCTTCATTATAGAAATCCCGATTGCATTTATGACAATGTAAAAGTGTAGCTGTGTCCCCGGGCAAAGCTTTACATTTATAAGTTAAGCATTGACCGCATCTGTATTCAGTGCATTCGTTTTGTAAATGATTAATTAAATGGTCAGTAAAGCAATAACATTGATGACAAAAAACAGGCCCCGCGATATTCTTAGGAACTACACTACCTAAAGCTATCTTGATGGAATCTCCTGGAAAAGGATAATAATGGGTTTCTTCTGGGTCATATCCTATTACAAAAAGAGGTAAGTCTCTATTCTGTTCATGTGGTTTAAACATTATCTCGAGTTTGTCGTTCTTATCTTTAGAGAAAACAAATATCCTACATTTAAGTGTTTACTCTATTAATGCAAAATCCTCTGCCTTTAGGGGAACTTCATAAGTCAGACCGCACTGATTGGCGATCTCTTTACCTATTTCATGTAGGTCATGAGGTTTAAAATTATATATTTTAGGTGCAGCTTGGCCTGGCTTTTTAGGTACATGATTGTGAAGCTTATAGCATGCTGCTATAGCCCTGAACCCACATCCTACACTTGTTCTTACTTCCCTATTGTTGTTATATATACTTAGGTGTACTTTATTGACGTAGGGGTGTATAAAGTTCACAGACGAAGGGTCAATTGGACCATTACCCTCTGGATTATGACATATCTGGACATCTACCATGAAATCGTCCAGCATGGCTTGGTCACCAGACTGAAAGAGCTCTAGAAAACGGTCCGACAGATACTGTGCGAGATTTGGTCGAGATATCTCTTCATGAGGAATTCGTATGTGGAATTGCCCCCCATTCCTATCCGTAAAAAGGAAACCTGCCCGGAGGGTATATTCCCGATATGTCACTACACCTCTTACCTGTTCTATCACGCTGTGTATGACAGCTACTAACACATCGTTAATGTCTCGAGTGCCGTTAAAGAGCCGTCTGGTGTCGATACGTACTCTGAAGCGGTGGTTATCGATAATCCCTGAATTACGCGTAGATCCTTCACGCGTTACCTTCAATAATTCTGTGGAGAAAGGTGCAGGCGGTTCATCAACCTCCTCCTCATCGTCATGAAACACCTCTACGCGTGAAGGACCCGCAACAGCCCCGTCATCTACAATCCGTCCTGGATTCCCTTTCTGTTTCTGCTTTTTCTGGAAAAAGAATGAAAATTCATAAACATTCGTATACATACTATTATGTAACAATATTTTTCAGTAATATTTTTCAGTAATATATAGAATAATTAGATTGTAACTTACCGACGATTCCGAAGTTGGGACATTCGCTTCAGATAAGGGAGCGGGGGCAGCTGCACGTGTATTTGGAGATTCAGCGGATTCACCAGTATTTAAGTCTGATTGTTTACGTGGAGGTGCTTCAGATGATTTCTGTTGAAAGGTGAAAAAGTACGTGTAAGCTAAATGTAGATTGTTAGGGGGTTAATATACACGTATTCCAGAATTTGAAATATGCCTACCTTTCCTTGTTTTTCCGTCTCAGCGTTGAGAGGCGTAGAAGCATCTGAGGAACCACGGACTGCACGATCTGGATTGGATTTACCATCTACGGCATCACGCCCTGTTGACTCGGTATGGTTTTGGGCTTCTACGATACGACGAAGTCTCCGCCGTTCAAGTTTGGAGATTAACCTCTTCTTATTAGGACTGCGGGTTTTCCGGCGTGTAATCTATAGAGGGGAGAAAACATGTATGTAAATATAAAACTAAATGTAGATTGCTATAGAGATATATAGGAAAATCATGTATTGAAATGCACCTACCTTTCCTTCATTTCCTCCGTCATTGGATCGGTTTGTAGAAATACATCCCCCAACAAGCGGTACGGGACCCGATTCTACCGTATCACAGGCTGATGCTTCGGATCTGGTTCGTTCCGCGTTATTCCGTTGAAGATTTCGGCGCTCGAGTTTGGATATCAGCCTTCTCTTAACAGGACTAATTGCATTCCGGCCACCTCCGACTTTATTGGCACATTGAACATTAGCACACTGTAATGAAATAGTATTATAAGTATATATTTATATATAAAAGAATATATATTGTAATATGCATCCCGTCTACCTCCAACTTTATTGACACATTGACCATTGGCTGTTTCAACATTAGCACACTGTAATGAAATAACAATATAAGTATATATTTATATATATAAAAAATATCTATTGTAATAACATCTATGAATATAATAACGTTTAAGAAATAATATAGAAACTTACTCTAGGCCGAATCCTATTATCAATAGCTTGCGGATTAAGAAATAAATCCATCTTTCTCTCAGCTTCAAGTAGAGCTCGCACACATTCCTCATCATTATCCGTAGATATATCAAGATCAACTCCATCAGTGTTCACTGTTACAGGAAGGGCTATTTCGTTCTCATTATGCCTAATCACCTTACGCTGTAAAATAAAGGTGAATATATATATATATATATATATATATATAATATATAATTAATAATTAAATAATCAATAATATATATATATATATATATATCTTAGCATATAGCCTATATATATATTATATACTATGCTATATATATATGCTCCAACTATACTGCCTCATACTATATACTTTCCTCTCAAAAAAAATATAATATATATATATATATATATATATATATATATATATATATATTATAATAATAATAATAATAATAATATTAATTTAACGTTACTTACCCTTTTGCACGGCTTGGCTGTATTCTGTCTTCGCTCATCATCAGCTTCGACTGCCTTTTCATAGGTCCGCACAGCTTCCACTAGTTCCACCTCTTCGACTACTTCCACGAGTACGGTTTCTGATACAGGTTCTCCATCTCCGCTGAAAGTACGTTTTAAGCCACGTTTTTGATTATCTGCAGACATATTTCCGTTTTCTTCTTCTACAATTCTTTCAACCGGTCGTAAAACACTGAAACAGAAATGAATATATATATATATATAAATACAACAAAAAAATATAAAAAATATATATATATATATATATATATATATATATATATATATATATATATATATATATATATATATATATATATATATATATATATATACTAACATAACACTACTTACATATATAACTATATATGCTAATAACATATATATATATATATATATATATATAACAACTTAACCTTAACAATATATGCTGCTTAACCTTATGCTGCTTACTGTATATATATATGCGCCTCTTAACTATATATATTATTACGATAGAGCGTATGTAATTCACCGCCAACACGGACAACCCGCTTGAAACACACTGACTAATATACCTTGACGTCAGGGGTTTTATACGCTACATTTTAGCCCTGAGGGCGCGTATTTTAAGCCTAATAGTCATCCCTCAGTGCATGAGCGCGCGTAAAGGATTATTAACTAGTACTCTTTAAAAGTTTACATATGTATTTCAAATGAGGAACAATGTCTTAAATCTATTATATATATATATATATATATGTACAGCAACCAATAATATATATATATATATATATATATATAGCAACAATACAGCAACAACCTTAACTGCTGCTATAACATATATAACTTAACTCTATATATATATATACTAACTATATATGCATATATATATATATGCTATATACTATATAACTATATATATATATACTCCGTAAATATTATTATAAGATATAGTTTTCTTTTTAAAAATAGATGGACTACGATGAGGAATTATACACTGAAACGCAATTATAAAAATATTCTTTTTATTGAGTAAAATTACATCATTTTTAGAATTTCCTGAACAATAAAAAAATCGTTGAGTATGGGGTTTTTAGCTGAGAATACATTAACGAGATCTTCAAGAGGACGCTTTTTAAGTAATCCTTGTAAAAGGTAAACACGGCATAGAGTCCACATAGCTGTGATGAGTATGATTGTATCGGAAACGTTAAGGTTTTCATATAGCTTGAATTATTGTTTCTTAGGAATTGCTTTATATAAGGGGATGAATATAACGACGATTGATGCAGTGAATCAACTAGAATCATACAGTTTTCATCAAGTTTGTATAATTTTTAATTGCCCCTGGGTAGTTTCCCCATCTAGGTACGAAGTGTTAAATATCAACCCTTCGTTTACTCTTATTTTTATATCTTCTAATTCATTACTGGCATACGTGTGCTTGAAACCCTTTACTGATGCCAGTAACATGCCAAGTTCGGCCTCGTTCATGGTTAACCGCTTAGAAGTACGTTTCTAACCCTGTCTAATTCAATGAGACTCTGGTATTCCATATAAACCAAGACTGAAACAGGAACCTGTAAGCTAGATGCGAAATTTAAATTCAACCCTAATGAGCCACTCGTTACAGCACTTAAATGAGTAGAGGCTGACGAAGAAAGGTCGGCTGTTAGTTCATAAGCATATAAATTAGAATTGTTAACGTAATCTTGCAGTGTAATACCCGTTCCTGTATCACTACACTGCACAGTTTGAGCTATCAGGTCGTAGAAAGGCCGAGAGCATAGCGACTCATAGGGAATATTGCTATAAGACGTTTCGTAATCCCTACCGTGTGAATGTCCATCGATTTGAAGACTGATCCGTTTTAAATTGAAATGCTGGAATTTAAAGGTAGGCTTTTTATACTTGCCTGTTACAGCTGTATGCTCAAGCATGCCTACTGCAACTTTCAAGGGTAGAGTAGCGTTAACAATGTTGGGGATGTTAATATTTGATAAACCAGGTGTAAAGTTAAAAATCTTTGTCTCCACTCGTATCAAGGGGTACTTTGCGGTTGAGGAAAGAAGTGATTTTTCAATTTCAAGATGTCTGTTAGCTGTGAGTTTCACTTTGCGTACATAAATATAGGTCTCTAGCAATTTGAAAATTGGGGCTGGTGGAGTACTCGTAGCACCGCTTTTAGTGTGTACTTTCAAAGCAAACTGTGGAGCAGCCCTAGTCAATTTCAACTTAAGTTCCACCCCAGGGAGTAGAAGTCGCTCCTGATTAAGTAGATCCCCCATTAGTCGACCGTAAAATTCGTATGTGTTACTTGGCGATTTCGCTGTCCTGTCAATATGCTTATCTACATCTTTAAAGCTGTAGAACCCACAGGATTGCAGGTGGGATTGTTTCGCATCTTCACTAAAGTTTAAAAGATTGTTGATGTAGCATTTGTATGGGTATAAGGCTGTAGCTGAATTAACAGGTGTTTCATTAAGGAATATTTCCAGCTGGCTGAAAGCGGTATACAGGAAGTTACTCTCAGTGTAAACGACATGATCATCGGATGTAGGTAGATCGCTTCCATCTTCTGATAAAAGTTTCACTTTCAAGTATAAATGGATGTCGCAGGGATCGATGTAAAAGTCCCCCGAACCAGTTACTATAAACTCTAAAGGTGCATCGCTATTGGTAATCGAGTGAGTGGGATTGATAGACACGTAATTGCTATTAAGCACACTAACTTGGGTTGGCGGAACATTAAAAAGATTTAATTCTGATTTACAACAGCCATGAGACGCACTGGTTAAGAAATGCATCCTGCCGGTTCAAAAGCTCCCCTAAGAATGACTAGAATATAATACCACACCTCTTATATACTTTCCCTAGATAAGGATATATATATTCTGATGAGCCCTCAGTTCCCTTGTAACCTTTAAGTAAGGAAGAAGTGTTAGCGAACCTTCGCGCAAAGAACCTTGTTATTTTACTGTGTTCAACATGCTCGGACTTAACCGTTTCATCTCTATACAGGACATTGTACAGTGGGAGGAACATCTGCCAGACTGTGGAGTTTCAATTGTTTATAAAAGAAATCCCGATGGCAGTGACTTTTACACGTGTACTAGTTCCCATGCCAGCTACAGTAACCAAAGGGTATTTATGAATACAGAAGAACTACTTAATGTATGTTTACATGCTGAAACATTCATTTCGCACAACATTAATAAACATTCAGGATTACTCGGAGTAAAAGTAGTTATCAGCCAGAGTGTGAAGAGGAAACCTAAACAACTCACTATCGAGTTTTCAATGAAACATAACATAATCAGAATGGAGGTAAGAGTATGGAGAGCGTATAACACGTGTACATTTAAGCCCACCCGCTACGGTTTCTTTATTACAGGAATACAACAGTTGAAGTATATGTCTGAGATGCGCAAGAGGGTGTTATTACAGAGTGTAAGGGGTGAAATGTTGAGTAATCACGTAAATACAGCACATTATATTCTGTATCAGGAATACTACACATTTAAGAAAATGCTTACGGGTAACTCTGAAGATATTATTGAATACTTCATGAGTTCCATAGACGTGCATAAATTTATTTCAATGTTTAAAGAACAATGGTGCGGTTCTATTTACACTGACGGGCCAGAAAATAAACATACCATGATTTCTATACGTGATCTTTTCACATATATATTAGGAGACGGCGTACATATACTAAGAGATTACCTACTGGAAAACGACCTGAACGAGTGGCATATTTGTAAAGCTTTCGAACGAGTAAGTTTGAAATAACCGTAGAACGTGCCTTTAGGGTAACGTATAAATATATTTAAAAAGGAAATCTATGCATACTACATCCTTACTGAACTAACAGATGTCATTCATGGAGGACGTGTATAAATTCATGTTCCGTACACCTGCAACATGTCTTATAGCCGGTCCAACTGGGTGTGGCAAAACATTTGCAATACTAAAATTATTAAGTGAATTAGAGATATTTGAAGAGCTTCCAGTGAAAATAATATGGTGTTATAACGTATTTCAAGCAAAGTTTAACGAATATAAAAACCTTATTCATTTCCATGAAGGCATCTATGACGTAAAATCGTTAGAGGATATAAAAGGACATAAGGTTATAATATTGGACGATCTCATGCATAAGGTGAATATTGAGGTGGCTGAAACCTTTACTGTTTATTCTCACCATCTAAATATCTCAGTGTTTTTTATTACGCAGAACATTTTCCATCAAAGCAAGCATATGCGTAGTATCTCCCTGAATACCCAGTACTTGATTCTTTTCGGGCAGAGAAGGGACATGAGTCAGATCAATGTGCTAGCCAGCCAAATGTTCCCCCTTCAAAGGAAAGAGTTCTTAAAAGTATATAAAGAGGTTACTTCGAAACCCCACGGTTATTTGATGTGTGAACTTCACCCTAAAAACACATACAGAGTGCTGCTCCGCACCAACATTCTACCTTCCGAAATCGAAACTGTTTATATTCCTGAGTAATGTTGATAAAGAAATATTTACCGTTGATGAAAAAATATAAGAAACTAAGTAAAAAAGAAAAAGAGAAATTACTAAAAAACACTGCATTTGTAAACTGTGTCTGTGAGGTCTGCTTAAATATGATAAAAAACGTTATACCATTGAAAACTAGTCAGAAGAGAAAGTTACGCCGGCACAGCAACATCATTCGTAAGCTTGTCCGCAAAGTTAAGAAGAATAAGAATTTAAAGCATAAAAAGAAACTGTTACAGCAAGGAGGGGGAGTTTTCCTTCCATTACTCTTTTCAGTAGTTGGTCCTTTGTTGTCTAAACTGTTAACAGGGAATCACGCGTAAGAATGAAGAAGGCTGTAGTAATCCCCTTCGATCAATATACAAAGTTACAGGATAATTCTCTGGCTATTCCCCAACCTCTTCCTGAAACACTACTGGATCCCCGAATTGAGCAAATACGTAATATTGAAAAAGATTTATCGGTAATATTAACTTCAAAAGTTAATATAGACGAGAAAAGGTTGAAATATCAGGAAATATTACAAAAATTATTAGAAGTCAAAGACAAGTATACAGGAATGCAGCCTATTTCAAATGAAGTTTCACAACGTGACTATGAAAGAAAGGATTTTAAAAAGGTTTTAGAAAACAGCTTACCTCCTACACTGAAAAATAAAGGTAACGCATTATATGATACTTTAAAAGATCAGTTAAATTGGAACGAATTAGGCCAGATTGTAGTTAATGATCAACCCCTTCAAGGGTCAAATATAGTAGACTTGGTCTCAGACCTAGTTCGAGACTGGAAAAAGAAGCCTATACCAGGATGGGGCGTCATTAAACGCGAGTTACAGGGGATTAATTTTCCTCGTAGCTTAATTCATAATAAGCAGAGGCTACAGGATTGGGATAATCATTATCAACCATCGGTTTCCGAACCTGCAGGGCCTAATGAACGACCTTACAAAGGAATATTACATCGTAAGAGCAAAACAATAAGTAGTCCTCAAGTAATAAGAAAAAAACGAAATGAATTAGCGCGTAACTGGTTAAGAATGTAATATACATTACGGCATTTGAATACAAAGATACAACTGTATCACTCTCATCATAAAATATGCAGAAACAGAATCGTGCAAGGATATACAAGAATACACAGGAACATTCTTGTGTATACAAGAACGACGTTATCTCAATTAGGCCTAAAAGTGTAACTCCGCCTCTTATGTTTCACCATTATAACTCTTAAGCCTAATCAGATGATTGGCTGAGGGAACGTAAGACAGTAAACGGGGGCGGAGCTAGATAAGCTCCGCCCACCTCTTATTCATGTATATAAACCCCACGCATGCTCTAGCGAACCATATATTTGTATTCCTACCTTGCAATGGTTAGTAGTTGTGTTACGACCGAAATGACGTGCTTAGTTAGAAATATCACGATCAGTGAGTTAACGTCATGGTCTGTGGTGCATCAGCATTGCGCTGTCATCCTTCGTTTTAGAAGAAGACCATCAGGGGATCGCTACATTACATGCTTATCCCCCCTACCTACTTATAATAAGCCTTTATTCATCTCTGTAGAAAGTCTCGGTATCATCATGGAAGCTGTTTCGGATTGGGTATTCAAAGACTACATGAACCTCAGCTTGTTAAATGAATGGGGGTTATCTGTATCACAAGGAAGCCCTGAAGATCACAAGCGGTTAACCCTGGTTTTTTCCTTACATGAAAACATTCCGAGGGTACATATAGGGTGTTGGTTGCGTCGTAATGCGTCATCTGTTTTCTCACCAAGTGCGCACGCAGTTACAATAAGTGGTAAAGAATCCATCGAGCTGTTCCTAAAGATGAACGATGAATTCCTACATAGATTAGAAGATACGAACACCCTGGAGGACCTCATAAACACAGCGTATCGATTGGTTTACAATATCTACAGTGACAGTTTTTCGTTTAACTCTAACAACGTTGCTAAGATGATAGAGGTCGTAGACCTTAATCGTTTTACTCCTGTTTGGAATCAGGAAATGAGTGGCGAAAGATGTAAAAATCATACTCTGAAGATTTCAGCGGCTGAAATGTACACATTCATTACAGGAGAGGGAAGGGTAGGATTAGAATCCTACGTTGAAGCGACGCAGGCAATTCTAGATGCATTAAAAGTAAATATTATTATTATTACTTTGTAAACGTATTGCATCAGTGTAAATATTATTGCATCAGTGTAAATAAAATGTTTTTATATTTTTTTACATTTCACTTATCCTTTTTTATTTTTGAGTTTGCATATATATATATATACAAAAATGTTATTTAACAATAATATATGTACATGTTTATATATATATATATCTTATAATATATATATATATATATATATATGCTATATATATATATATATATATAACCTTCTTCTTATATATGTTTGTAGCAACTTAACCTTAATATATATATATATTATTTTTATTTTATTTATTTTTATTATTTTTTATTTATTATTATTTTATTATTTTATTTTTATTATTTTATTTTATTTTTTATTTTTATTTTATTTTATTATTTTATTTTTATTTTTATTTTATTTATTTTTATTTTTTATTTTATTTTATTTTATTTATTATTTTATTTTTATTTTTATTTTTATTTATTTTTTTTTTATTTTTAATTTTTATTACATTGAAATGAAACAATAAAATGAAATGAACATAAAACTTTTTTTGCTCAACTCTTACATAATATATATATATATATATATAACAACCTTATATATATATATATATATATATATATATATGCTATATATATAACGTTATATTGATCAGTATCTAGCATGGAGGCAAAGGAGGTGGTTGATAAGTATTACTTCAACTGAGAGAACCAAATAGTTTTTGGGGTTTCACTAGATTCGCATTAAGATATCCTGATATTGAGAAAAAAGAGTTAAAAAAATATCTAGAGGGGGAAGAGGCATTTACTCTACATAAACCTGTAAGAAAAAAATTTCCTACACGGAAAACCATAGCCAATCAGGTCGATAGTGTGTGGCAATTAGATTTAACGGAGATGATTAAATATAGTTCTTATAATGGCGGGTTTCAATACGTACTTTTTACTATCGACGTATACTCTAGATACCTATGGTTGAAACCCTTAAAAGATAAAAGATCAGCCACAGTTGCCAATGCTGTACTTGAAATTAGGACGAGCGGCGAACACCTAAATCATTTTGGACAGATTCAGGAATGGAGTTCAAGGGCCGAGAGTTTCAGGAGCTGCTCTCAGGTATGGTATAAGCTATTACAATACAGTTTCCGTAAACAAAGCTGCTATAGTTGAAAGAAGTACAGCGTACTATTAAAGAACGCATGCATAGGTATTTTACTAAAATGAATACTTTTAAATATATTGATATACTGGACGACCTGGCTTATTCTTATAACAGGTCTTACCATAGAACTATAAAGACAACACCTTTAGAAATGACAAAAACTAGAGGTCATACATCGTCTAGGGGCGAAAAAGAAAACAAAAGCAAAGATAATTCAGGAATAAGGTGAACGATTATGTAAGAGTATCACGGACCGAGGAAAGATTCAGAAAGGGGTATGAAGCGCAGGGGTGGAGTACAGGGGTTTTAAAGTGCACAATATCCGACCCTTCGGTCGTCGTGACAGTTTAAAGTTATATTATCTGGAGGTTTAAATGGTGAAAAAATAAAAGGAGGGTTCTATAAACAAGAAATACAAAAAGTAAGGTTCAACCCTGTAACTCACGAATATAAAATTGAAAAAATATTAGGTACAAAAGGTAAAGGTAAAAATAAACAGGTACTGAGTGAAATGGAGGGGGTATCCTGCAAAGTTTAATACTTATATAAAGCAAAATGAAGTTAAGAATCATTAGTCAGTTGATATTATAATCATGGAGAGTGTAGATCACTTTTATTTAACTCTGCCGTCTTCAGCATCCATGGATTTACATCCTGATAATAATCTAGCTGATTTTACAACCGAGATAGTTAATCATGTTTGCATTGAGCGAACAGAGTATGAAATAGGTTTATGTGAAATGATATTAAATACGGAGATAGAAAATTTACCCCCAAATCTTTTCTGGATGGTTGTGTACAGAAGTGTAGAATGTGTTGAAACTATATTACAAGTGGAAAATACTCGCTATCTGAAAAGGACTACATTTGCCAAAAAGGTGAATACGACTACATTTGATACAAAAGAGTACTTTATTGAAGAATTTGCTCTGCGACAAGCTTATTTTAAATCGGTGCCTGCTATTTTCAGTCATTTAAACGATCTCTTTGATATGAGTATTATGTGTAAGGACTTAGTATACAAAACTGATATGCGGGTATATGAAGATAAAGTAATAATATCTTTAAGATCAAAAGCAAGTGTAAACCTGCGAGATCGTGATACGTTTTTTCTCGAACGGTCACAGTGGCAGCGAAAACATGTCCGTAAGCGAAATGGCGAGTTGGATATACTTCATGATATCCCTACTATGCTGAAGAGGGTTATACTATCTGTGGAGAATAAACCCTTGACCTGGCATGAACAAAAAGACGATGCAGAACGAGTACTGCATTATACATGTACACCATCCGAGATGCTCAGCCATCCTGGCTTGGCATACGTTTATACTGATGTTGTTTCATATCAATATGT
>JABUQX010017104.1:22500-48778 GCA_015478945.1 Trachelipus rathkii | reverse complement strand
GAGAGATCAATTTCACCACAATATACGAACGAAATGATCATAAGCATGCCAATAAATATTCACTAATACATGTTATAAACATATTACAACAAGCCAGTGCATAAATTTCACCTTCTATAATTCAAAAGCAGCTAACAAAGCATATACATACAACGTGGAACAATAAAACATACAACTTACTTAACTTGAATAAACAACGACTTCGCTCAGAAAAAAACACTCACATCAATCCAAAGAAACACAGATTACGCATTAAACACCAATCATAAACCTTAATTCAAAATTCCGTTCTTATGAACATTTTCCAAAACCTTCCTCACCAAAACATCCAACACACGAACAGACCAGAATGTGGAAATATAATAATATAACTGAAAATCCACAACAACACATACACACTCACGGAATAAACAAAAACCCAAACACCTAAACCAACACCATACATAACAAACACACAAACACTCTTGCACTTACATTCGGCAAAAGCAGAATCAAAAACCCGCGCCCTTAAACAGGAAATATCATCAAAGCTATCTCAGAAATTAAACTCAATCACTACCTACACAATAAAATAACCAATTAACTGGACCTATGAAGAACATAGCAAAAAACACTAAAAATTAACTGGCAACTGCCAGACAACATTCTAAAAAACAAATCATCCTCAAACCCTAGGGACACGCTTTATACCAAATTAGCACAAATATATATACAGCTCAATTAGCTCTCAAAACTTTCATTCCCTACTTGAAATAAAGCTATCAATATAATGCCCAAATTTACAACCAGGAAAGATCAAACTGATCTTTCAATCTTCTTATATTATTAAACACTATGTATACATTAATACTAGAAAAAACATACCAAAACAAAATAGCTCAACCATCATCAAACACAAATTCCAATACGGCTTCAACAAACCACTCAACTTACAATCGCACTCACAAACATTATACAACTAATAAAACGGCCTAAACTCAAAACCAGCTCATAAAACATAATTGTAGCAATCGACTCAAACAAAGACATTCTATATCCACCATGTACCTAAGCACAAGTTAATCACAAACATAAAATAATACAACAATATACACACACTCACACCTAACCAAGACACTCGCATCTTACACCTTCTCTACAGGCAAGCAAGCACAAATACAAACAAACAATACAATTCAAGATTAAGCTCATCACAACGGAGTACACACGCGCGCATCACTCATCCTTCACACTATTGTATATCATATTATATACTAGTTAAGCTAGATTACTCATAACCTAAATCACAAACGATTGCATCAATCAATTAAACAACTATACAACTGACAGTGATAGTGTGGTACATTACCCAGATTTCTAAACACCATTACTCTATTTTCTTTGCACACTACAGGAGCACTGCACTCTTCTTGAAAACTTGCACTACCCCACTTACGATAACCTAACAGAAAACTCATTACAGATAGTGTGACAGTGACAGCCAGGTCAAGACAGAGCATACTCTAGTGCTAAGCTCAAACTACACAAAATCGTCCGTGCTCACACTAATCGAGACTTTTAATCAATTGCATTAATTACGCACCGTGACCACCAACATTTGGTGTCTTTATTCTATTTCATTTTATGTTCTCGTGACACAACATTGCTATAACGCAAACCATTTCACAAGTCTTTTTTTTCAAAAAACATTCTTGTTATTTACTAACTATGTATATCAGGAACTTACAACGCAAAAATTCCTCCTCGGTGTAATATTCTTTAAATACCACACACAGTTCATTAGTTCTATAATAACACACTATATACCTACACATAAATTGTTACGATATCAATGCTTAACAAGACCTCAGTAAACACATAAAATACTTAGACAGAAGCTAAGCCCGCTAGAGGCCACACTATCACTACAGCAAACGTTGAACCATATCCCATAGGTGCATATGTGTATATTTACAGGACTATTTTACCTCTGCATCTGTGCCCACTCTAACTACGCTTTTCCAGCCCTGCAGACGCGCGACGCAGTGATCGTGCTGTGCGAGCGTGTACAAGAGAGTGTTTTCACTCCAAAGACACACACCTAAAGGATAGACACCAAACAACAAGGTCTAAGAATCACTGATTACAGGTAATAGCAACTAATTCGAACAACACGACTAGTACAATCATAACGACACACTTAAGCGTTATATGAAACAAATTCGTGCTTACATAGTGAACGTTTGAACACGCAGTGTAGAACATGTACTCGTACGAACATTAAAAAATATATATTATAAAAAACCGCTGAGTACGCCTAAGAGCTCGCAATGACGTCTGCCTCACTACAATTGAGTGTGGTAACCGTTCCATCTAACACCCTTCAACAGTACTCAACAACCTCCCTTCTTCAATACAACGCACATTCACTCACTTAAGAGCAATAACTGTATAACATCTTGCGCTACCGCAAACAATAGGTCATCTCAACATGCCTACAATCAGCAAATCACACATACATAATTCGGAAGAACCACCGTAAGCTCAGCGGAAGCGAGACTCACTAATGCACGAGGAATTGGATAAAAGGAGGTGGCGATACCAGAAGATTTAGCAAACTAAAGAATTCAATCCTCTCACGCACATTCACAAGCGCTAATCAATCATTCTTGGCAAAACTAAGAGCGGGATAATCGGATGCAGCACTCAGTGAAACAGTATATCATATATAATAATCAGCTTCACGAGCACACGAGCTCAGATTCAGAAAGTCTCATAAACGAACGTACATGACACAATATCAGGAAAGAGATGCTTGTCAACACTGTAAGATATGTTCGGAGGATACACTCCGAAAGTTTTTCATGCTCCTGCTTAACTATAGCATACTCTCAGAAGTACATAGAAGCAACGTGGAACAATAGCATCCCTCGAAAATGTCTCATGTAGGTAAAGCCGGTGGTGAAAGGTCGTGCGTGGAGTAACCTGGTGCGGTGTTGTTGTGATCAGTCCATACTTTATAGGGAAATGGATCAGGATGGGTCGGAGGATGGGATGTGAGGGTAAGGTATCTCAATATATATATAGTCTATAATTTTCCTTGCTTCCGCATGTCTCACGGGTGATATTGTACATTTATATATATAACTACTACTATAACGTTTGATTTTAATTATAGCTCGTAATATTATTGTATTAGTAGTTACTTTCAAGGACTCTTATATATGATTTAATTTAATAAGATATGTTCTCCCTATATATATCACATCTTGGATTAATAAGTAAATGAAAACGCTATTACATTATTTATATATTGATTTAGATCAGTAATTTGAAATTGTGTAAAGATCAGTATAGTTAAATATAATATATATAAGATATATTTTATACTTAGTTAGTAGTAATTATAAATTATTAAGTATTCGCATATTTTTTATCTGGAGCTGAGACACTGTAGCAAGCGCAACTTCCGGCCTTGGTGTGATGACCAGTGTGGTGCACGTGTACAGATTTGATCGTATTGGTCAGCACGCTCACATACTAGCTTGTGGACTCTGCGCCACTCGTATCATTCATCAGTATATATAATGTAGTGATATATGTAGGTTTTGTGAATTGTTCGTGAAGCAGGTATGCTGAGAGCGTTTATGATTATGTATAAAAAATAATATAAGAGTGAATTGATCCAGAGAATTATGACATAATAAATTCACGAAAACGGAAGGAATTTTTCGCTAAGCAAAGCGATTTAGTGAAGGTAGTGTTCACGGGATAACCCAATTCACACTACTTTGTTTATAAACAAATGGTTACCACGTGGATTTGCTGATAGGCAAACCAAAAATTGAAATTTTATCAAATTTTAAACAAACTCACTAATAAGTTTTGCGCTTTGGCATCTATTATTATGTTAGGGAGATATATAGATATTAGTAATTGAAAAATTATTGGTGAAAGGAGCTTAATACAGCGTAGGTTTATCACAATTCACAGATATGTATTTCTTTTCCTCAATTTAAAATACTGTATAAGTTTTTATCAGTATTTTTTTTTTTAAGCATGAAGAGTGTAAGACCGTTTTCGTGTTTGTCATTTGTGCTTACGCTCGATAAGAAATGCTTACCAAGTTGTAGCACGAATTTTGTGCACAAACGATTGCGATTTCTCATAAAAGTTACTTTTGTTTACAAAAATTGGAATAAGCTGCTGTGATGGAGACGTGGTTTTTGGGAAATAACAGAAAAAATAAATAGACTTTATTACAAATATTGCTCACTCTTGTGAGGGATTTATCGATTTAGAAAGAAATTCGATTTAAAATTATTATATTGAATGAACCATTCGAAAATTCAAGCGGGCCTCTTCAACGCCTCATCATGTTGTTTACGTTGTTTTCGTTCACGAACGAGGTAAATTCCGCAAAGCATGGGAAATAGCAACCTTCGAATTAGGGAATTCTTACGTTGTGGATGGAGGCGGCATTATTTTTACGATTTTGACTAAGTTTGACAAAACGAACGCAAACTCGAGCATATTCTTACGTCTCGTATCAAAAGATGGAAAAAAGAAAACGTGCTTAAAGGCGGGAGAGTAGTTACTGCAGGACTTGAGCGGCTACCAAAGGATGCCGCGATCGATCTTATCAGCTGATAACTAAAAGAAACGTGTTTAATAGATATGGGTAATTGATTTGTTTATGGTTTTTTTATTTTTATCTTTTATTTTTTATTTAATTTTGTTTTTTATTTATTATTTATTTATTATTATTATTATTAATCTATTATTTTATTTTATTATTATTAATTATTATTATTATTATATATTATTATTTATTATTATTATTATTATTATTATTATTATTATTATGTTTATTATTGATTATTATTATTTTTATTATTATTATTATTATTATTATTAATTATTAATTTTATTATTGATTATTATTATTATTATTTTATTATTATTATTATTATTATTATTATTATTATTATTTATTATTTATTATTATTATTATTATTATTATATTATTATTATTATTACTATTATATTATTTATTATGTATTATTATTATTATTATTATTATTATATTATATTATTATTAATTATATTAAATATATTATTTTTATTATTATTATTATTATTTTTATTATTGATTTTTATTATTTTTTTTTTTATTTATGTTTATTTCTTTATTTTTATTATTCTTCGTCAGCCGTAGGTGCCATCGTAGCTGCCGCTGCCGCTGGCGCTGGCGCTGCGCTGGCGCTGCAGTAGCAGCAGCAGCCGCCGCAGGAGTCGCAGTCACTGTTGCGTCCGGAGGAACGTGCCCGTCGACGCCGATCGGCTCCGTGTCCGGTTCCGGTTCCGGTTCCAACAGCTGTCAGTGTTGAATATACAATGGTTCAGGTTCCTGTAGAAGTTTTTTTTTCTTCTTACCTTCTTTCTTATTGTTTCCTCTTCCTTCTTCGTCTTCCTTTTTCTTCTTCTTCTTCTTCATCTTCTTCTTCCTTTCTTCTTTCTTCTTCTTCTTCTTCTTCTTCTTCTTCTTATTATTATTATTATTATTATTATTATTATTATTATTATTATTATTATTATTATTATTATTATTATTATTATTATTATTATTATTATTATTATTATTATTATTATTATTTATTATTATTTATTATTATTATTATTATTATTATTATTATTATTATTATTATTATTATTATTATTATTATTATTATTATTATTATTATTATTATTTTTATTATTATTTTTATTATTTATTATTATTATTATTATTATTATTATTATTATTATTATTATTATTATTTTTTTTTATTTTTATTTAAATTTATCTAATTATGGAGTTTGGTTTCAGAAATGGATGTGAGTGAGCATGATGTTACTGAAGATATATGAGTTTTATGTGCCAGTGGTCGTAGCTGTCGCTGGCGCTGGCCCTGCCGCTGCAGTAGCAGCAGCAGCAGCCGCAGGAGTCGCAGTCACTGTTGCGTCCGGAGGAACGCGCCCGTCGACGCGATCGGCTCCGTGTCCGGTTCCGGTTCCGCGACCGGTTCCGGTTCCAACAGCTGTCAGTGTTGATATACAACGGTTCAAGGCTCCTGTAGTTTTTCTTATTATTATTATTATTATTATTATTATTATTATTATTATTATTATTATTATTATTAATTATTTTTAGTAATGTATTACTATTAATAAAGTCTGAAGTCTATTATTATTATTATTATTATTATTATTTATTTTATATGCATTTTACTTTTCAATATTATTATTATTATTATTATTATTATTATTTATTTTATTATATTATTATTATTATTAATTATTATTATCTTTTTATTATTATTAATTATTATTATTATTATTATTATTATTATTATTATTATTATTATTATTATTATTATTATTATTATTATTATTATTATTATTATTATTATTATTATTATTATTATTATTATTATTTTTTTAATATTATTATTATTATTATTATTATTATTATTATTATTATTATTATTATTATTATTATTATAATAAATCATTATTATTATTATTATTATTATTATTATTATTATTATTATTATTTATTATTATTTATTATTATTATTATTATTATTATTATTATTATTATTATATAATTATTATTAATTATTATTACAGTACACACTACACACCGAGAGAGAGCACACAGCAACACACCACACACACAACACACACCACACATATATATATATATATATATATATATATATATATATATATATTTTTAGTGAGCTCTATCCACAAATTATATATATATATAGAAAATATAAAAATCTATAAAACACACCTATATATATATATATATATATAAATATATATATATATATATATATATATATATATATTGTACAGGGGATGAGGACCCCAAACCTTGGATATTGACATAGAACAATGAAACTTGGTATACGCCCTTCTTATAAGGTAAACACATCATATATGTGATTAAATAGCCGTACACACCCCAGAGTGGGGTGGTGACCCCTCAATCATAGGAAATTAACATAGAGCGATGAAACTTGGTATACAACCTTCTTATTAAGTATCGTAGATGCAGCTGGGGGTAAAAGTACCATGGGCGCCCCAGAGAGGGTGACTGGCCCCCAAACCTGAAATATTGACGTAGAATGACGAAACTTGGTATGCAGCCTTCTGAGCTGTATATTAGGTGTAACCGAGGTAAAATGACCGAGGGGACCCTTGGGGCTGCTGACCCCCCAAACCTGAAATATTGATGTAGAACGACGAAACTTGGTATATAGCCTTCTGAGGACGTATCTTAGGTGTTACAGAGGTAAAATGGCCGACGGGACCCCATTGGGGGCTGTTGGCCTCGGAACCTGAAATATTGACGTAGAACGACGAAACTTGGTATATAGCATTTTGAGGATGTATTTTAGGTGTAACCGAGGTAAAATGACCGAGGGAACCCTATTGGGGGCCGCTGACCCCCAAACCTGAAATATTGATGTAGAACGACGAAACTTCGTATACAGCCTTCTTAGGGTGTATCTTAGGTGTAACCGAGGTAAAATGGCCAAGGGGACCACATTGGGGGTTGCTGGCCCCAAAACCTGAAATATTGACGAAGAGTGATGAAAATTGGTATACCACCTTCTTAGGATGTATCTTAGACGCTACAGTAGTAAAATTACCGAGGGGTCATCATTGGGGGCTGCTGACCCCCAAACCTTAAATATTGACATAGAACTACGAAACTTGGTATAAAGCCTTTTTAGGATGTATCTTAGGTGTACCCGAGGTAAAATGACAGATGGGACCCCATAGTGGGCCCCTGACCTCAAACCTGAAATATTAACGTAGAGTGATGAAACTCGGTATAAAACCTTCTGAAGATGTATCTTAGACACAGTCGGGATTAAAATATCCGTGGGTGCCCCAGAGGGGGTGACTGGCCCCCCAAACCTGAAATATTAACGTAGAACGATGAAACCAGGTATACAGTGTTCTTATAATGTATCCACAATACAAAAGAGGTTAAATGACACTACGCCCCCATGGTGTTGGGGCTGTGTCCCCAAAACTTTGGAAATTGACATAGAACGATGAAACTCGGTATACACCCTTCATATAAGGAATCCTCGATACAGAAAAGGTAAAATGACACTAAGCCCTCATGATGTTGGGACTGTGCCCCCAAAACTTTTGAAATTGACATAGAACGGCGAAATTTTGTATTCATCTTTCTTAGAATGTAACATCGATACAGAAAAGAAAAACAATTTAAACAATTTTAAAAAAAAAAAAAAAAAAAATTTTTTTTTTAAATTTAAAAATAAAAAATTTAAAATAAAAATTAAAATTTTTTTTATTCTTTTTAAGTTTATAACTTAAAAAATTTACGTTTTTATATAAATCAAACCACCCTCCCCAGCCTCCCCAGCCTCCCCATTCTCCCCAGCCTCCCCAGCCTACCCATTCTCCCCACCCTCCCCATCCTCCCCAGCCTCCCCACCCTCCCCACCTGTGATCTATTGATCCATTGATCTATTGATCTATTGATTCAAGTCATATTTTGTATAACATAACACAAAACTTTCTTTTATTTTTGTTTTACATGCTTTAAACAATTTTTGTTTTTACTAAAATTTTACGCTTTTCATGTTTATAACTTAAGAAATTTGTATTTTTACATACCCTAAAGCTGTAAATCAGTAAATCAGTAAATCAAACCATCCACACCTCCTCCTCCCTACCCCAACCCTGATCTATTGATATATTGATCTAATGATTCAAGTAATATTTCATTATCATTAAAGATAAACATAACATAAAGATAAGTTCTTTTTATACTGACCCTCAAATATATGCTAACGTAACAAAGTTTTCACATCAATAAAGCTAATATAGCATAACCTGAACTAAGAATATAATGTACAACGACAAACCTAACATACCTTACGCCCGAATAAACTCCCAACATTAACAAAGTTCCATACTTAACAATAGTAAAGTAACCTACTCACCATTTTTCAAACATATCTCTAACATATCATTGTTCAAAATCTCGTTTTCTTTTTATAAACATCAACTAAAATATATTGTTTGCTATTTTTATTTTATAAGTTTCATTTTACATTTATTCTTTATGTTTAAGTTTTGTTTTCAATTTATTGTTTTATTTTTTTATTTATTTTCTAATTTTTATTATTTTTTATTTATTTTTAGTAATTTTTGTTTTATTTGTTTAAAACATTTTGCTTTTACTAAAATTTTAATGCCTTTCATGTTTATAACGTAAAAATTTGGATTATTACACACCCTAAAACGGTAATCAGTAAATCAAACCACCCACCCCTCCCTTCCTACAACCGTGATCTATTGAACTTTTGATCTATCGATCTATTGATCTATTGATTCAAGTCATATTTCGAGTATCATTTTGGTTAAACATAGCATAAAAAAAATAAGTTTTCATACTACCTCGAATATCATTTAGGATAAACATAACGTAAAATCAAGTTCTTTTATACACTGACCAACGAATATATACTAACGCAACAAATTTGTTTTTCAATATTAAACTAAGGGCTAAATAGCAACTCCTACACTAAGAATATAATGTACAATAACAATCCTAACATACCTTAAGCGTGAATAAACAGCTAGCATTAACAAAGTCCCAAGCTTAACAACAGTAAACTGCCTAACTTAGCGTACAAAAACGTAACCCATTCATACATTGTCAAGCATATCTCTAACATATCAATGTTAATTTTACATTAACATAGTAATATTTAACAAAAATTTATCATAAACCTTATCTAATTATCCATTACCTATTGTTTAAAGTCACATTTCGGTATCATTTTGGATAAACATAACATAAAATCAAGTTCTTAATACACTGACCAGCGAATATATGCTAACATAACAAAGTTTTTTCACATTAATAAAGCTAACACAGCATAACCTGAACTAGGAATATAATGTACAACGACAAACCTAACAAACCTTAAACATGAATAAACTATTAACATTAACGAAGTTCCACACTTAACAACAGTGAAGTACCTAACATAGCATACAAAAACGTAACATATTCACACTTTGTCAAGCATATCTATAAAACATATCAATGTTATATATTTTTGTTTTAATATTCTTCATTTTATGTTTATAACTTAAAAAATTTTTTTTTACATACCGTAAAGCAGTAAATCAGTAAATCAAAAAATCAAACCAACCCCACCCATGATCTATTGATCTATTTATCTATTGATTATTGATTCAAGCATATTTCGAGTGGTTTTGGAATACACATAAATAAAAAAATAGTTTCTTTTTAACCAACGAATACATGCTAACGCAACAAAGTTTTCACACATCAATAAAGCTAACATAGCATAACCTGAACTAAGAATATATTTGTACACCGACAAATCTAACATACCTTACGCACAAATAAACTGCCAACAGTTCCATACTTGACAACAGTAAAGTAACTAACAGTGCGCACAAGAACGTAACCTATTCATACTTATTTCTCAAACATATCTCTAACATATCATTGTTATTTTTACATGTACATAGTAAACTGAGCAATGATGGATGTATTTAATATCATCTTTGTGTACTGAACAATGATATATGCTGGTCGTAATCTAATGTTCTCACTTCAATAAGCTAACATATAATCTGAAATAAGATATAATGTAAATCAAAGGTTTAAACCAACATACCTTAACGGTGCGAAATAAATTGTAACATTAACAAGTTTCCATTACTTAACAACAGTAAAAGTAACTAAACATAGGCATAGCAGAACGTTACCTAACCTCCTCCTTCTTTTCCACCGACACCCCGATGATCTAATTGATCTTTTGGTTTCAGTCACATTTTCGATTTCATTTTGGATTGAACATAACATACAAAAAACAAGTTCTTTATACACTGTTCAACGAACACATGCTAACATAACAAAGTTTTACACATTAATAAAGCTAACATAGCATCATCTGAACTAAAGAATACATAATGTACAACAACAAATCTAACATACCTTACGCACGAATAAATTGTCAACATTAACAAAGCTCCATACATAACAACATTAAAGTAACCTACTCACCCTTTTTTTTAAACATATCTCTAGCATATCATTGTTCAAAAATCTCCGTTTTCTTTTTATAAACGTTCAATAATATATAATCGTTTCTATTTTTTTTATAAGTTTCATTTTTTCATATTTATTCTTTGTGTTTATTTTTTTTTTTTAATTTGTTTTTCAAATTTTTATTATTTTTATTTATTTTTAATTTTTTTTTATTTACTTAAAACATTTTGTTTTTACTATTTTTTTTATTTTTTTTATGTTTTATAACAATTTTTTTTTGTGTTTTTACATACCCTAAATCAGTAAATCAGTAAATAAATCAAACCACCCTCCCATCCACCTCACAGCGAACTGTTGATCTATTGTTTATGTCACATTTCAAGTATCATTTTTGGATAAACTAAAATAAAAAACAAGTTCTTTATACCCTGATCAACGAATATATGCTAGACGTAACAAAGTTTCACATTAATAAAGCAGGCATTGCATCATCTGAAACTTAGTAATGTACTGCCTATTTTTGCTTCTACTGGTCTCTAATGCTTTTATTGGATTATCATTAAACAATTTTTCTATACCAATCCAATTTTCTATAGGTTAACTAAGAAGGCATACAAAAACGAAACCTATTCACACTTTGTCAAGCATATCTCGAACATATCAACGTTAATATATGCAAACGTAGCAAAGTTTTCTCATTAATAAAGCTAACATATCATCACCTGAACTAAGAAATAATATACAACGATAAACCTAACACACCTTACACTCGAATAAACTGTTAACGTTAAGAAAGTTCCACACCTAAGAACAGGTAAGTAACTAACATGCATACCAAAAAACCGTAAACTATTCCAACTTTGTCAAGCCATAAAATTGCAACATATCGATGTTAATTTTACATTAGCATGGTAATATTTAACAAAAATGCATCATAACCTTACCTAGCTATCATAATCCCCAACGAATAAGGTGCAAATAACAAAGTTTTTATCCAAAGCATAGCATAAAAAATAAGTTTTTTTACACAACCAGCGAATATATGCTAATGTAAGCAAAGTTACCAACATTAATAAGAGCTGAAATACCATAACCTCCAGCTAGTCAAAATAATGGACACTTCTACTAGCGAACCTTACGGGCACGAATAAACCTACTAACATAACAAAGTTCCATCACGTAACAACAGTAAAGTAACTAACACAGCGCACAAAACGTAACCTATTCACACTTTTTTTTCAAGCATATCTCTAAATATCAATGTTAATTTTACATTAACATAATAATATTTAACAAATTTATCATACCACGCTGTCTAATTATCATACTGACCAATGAATATATACTGATGTGACAAAGTTTTCACATAACATAGTAATATTTACAAAAACAAAAAAAAAATGCATCATAACCTTACCTAAGACAATCAATCCGAACGATAATTGCACAAGCATAACAAAGTTTTATCTAACATAACATAAAATAACAAAGATTTATCCAAAAAAAACATAACATAAAAAAATAAGTTCTTTTGAATAAAATATCATAGTAAAGTGAATAGTTTACTGATATTAAAGCAGTAAATAAATAAATCAGTAAATCAAACCACCCGCCCCTCCCCCTCCACTCCCCCCCCCCCCCCCACCCTCTTCCTAAAATATTGATCTGTTGATCTGTTGATTCAATGTCCATAGTTTTCTAGTATAATTTTGGATTAACCATAACATAAAAATAAATGTTCTTTGTTATACTGACACGAATATAATGCTAACGTAACAATGTTTTCACATCAAAAAAGCTAACATATCATAACCTGAACTAAGAATAAAATGTACAACGACAAACCTAACATACCTTACGCACAAATAAACAACCAGCATTAAAAAAGTTCCACACTTAACAACAGTAAAGTAACTAACATTCATACAGAACGTAACCTATTCAAACTTTTTTTTAAACATATCTCGTAACATATCATCTGTTATTCTTTTACCTTAACATAGTAAACATTTAACAAAAATCTTATCATAACCTTACCATAATTACACAAACACATACCAACTGAATATATGCTAAAGTAACAAAGTTTTCACATCAATAAAACTAACATATCATAACCTGAACCAGGAATATAATGTACAACAACAAAACCTAACACATCTCACAAATGAATAATCTGCTAACATTCACAAAAATTCCCATATTAGTCAAAGGTAAAGTAGCTAACAGGACATAAAAAAATTCAATGGTATCCCCATTTTCCCATCATATCAGCAACATTTGATCTAAAACAATATTATCTAACAAAATTACTTAAACAAAGTGAACCAATCTATCAAAGATCAGCATCATGAACATATGAAATTGATACTACTCATCAAAGTGTCCATTCTATTAATATACCATCATTCTGATTAGCAAAAATTCATCAGGGTAAACCTAACATTGCATAGCAAAAACTTATCCTACGCCCCTACGTTTCTAAACACGATCATCAACCAGTTAACAGTAATTATCTTACGAAACTTATTATTTCTCCTACACAAATCAGTGTTTAATTTCACAATGATTGTGCATAGTGATTTTTTAAAAAAACGTAGACAGAAAATTAAAAGCATAGCCTAGACATAATCTAACACTTACATGAGCGAAAAACTAGCAAAGACCACTAACATGTTAGGAACTACGAATAAAACATTATGCATTTTGGACCTGTGGAAAAGTTCTCACTACACTATTTTGCCTCATTTACACAGCAAAACTCACACCTCAATCCTTGCTTTTCAATCACATCATCAGCAGCTAAAGCAGTATTATCTGACAAAATTCCTTAACAAAGTCTCCAAACTATCAAAGATACCAGCATCTTGAACTACTTGAATTTCGATACTACATTCATCAAAGTGTCTTGCATATCAAACATAATATCATTCTGAACCATGAATAAACGAGGTCATTAGCAAAATTCTTTGTCAAACATCATAAAATAACCTATTGATTATACAGATCAACGAATAAGCGCTAACATAATATTTCCTGAACTAAAAACATATAGTACCATAACTTAACTGACATTCATTAAGCGTGAATAAACAGCCGACATTAACAAAGTACAACAATCTCAAGCTTTACTATAGAGAAACTGATAGATTTGGCAACAGATCATCATACAGAGGCGATTTGGTAGTACTGTAAGTAAAATTTTAGTAAAAGCAAAATGTTTTAAACAAATAAAACAAAAATTAATTAAAAATAAATAAAAATTAATAAAAATTTGAAAATAAATTAAAAAAAAATTTAATTTGAAAACTAAAATTAAACATAAAGAATAAATGTAAAATGAAACTTATAAAATAAAAATAGCAAACAATATATTTTAGTTGATGTTTATAAAAAGAAAACGAGATTTTGAACAATGATATGTTAGAGATATGTTTGAAAAGGTGTGAGTATGTTACTTTACTATTGTTAAGTATGGAACTTTGTTAATGTTGGGAGTTTATTCGAGCGTTAGGTATGTTAGGTTTGTCGTTGTACATTATATTCTTAGTTCAGTTTATGCTATGTTAGCCTTTATTGAAAAGGGAATTTACATTACGCTTTTGCAATAATATTCATGTGACAGTATAAAGAACTTATTTTTATGTTATGTTTATCCTTAATGATAATCGAAATATGACTTGAATCATTAGATCAATAAATCAATAGATCAGGGTTGGGGTAGGGAGGGGGATGTGTGGGTGGTTTGATTTACTGATTTACTGATTTACTGATTTACATCTTTAGGGTATGTAAAACTACAAATTTCTTAAGTTATAAACATGAAAAGCGTAAAATTCTAGTAAAAACAAAAACTGTTTAAACCATATAGAGCAAAAATAAATGAAAGTTTTGTGTTATGTTATACAAAATATGACTTGAATCAATAGATCAATAGATCAATGGATTCTAATAGATCATAGGTGGGCGAGGGTGGAGAGGCGGGGGTGGGGGGGGGCGTGGGGAGGGCTTGGGGGGGTGGGGGGGGGCTGGGGGGAATGGGGAGGCTGGGGAGGCTGGGGAGGGTGGTTTGATTTATATAAAAACGTAAATTTTTTGTTATAAACTTAAAAAGAATAAAAAAGTTTTTAAATTTTATTTTAAATTTTTTAATTTTTTATTTTAAAATTTTTTTTTTTTTAAATTTTTTAAATTTTTATTTTACATTTTTTAAAAAAAATTTTATTAAAATTGTTTAAATTTTTTTCTTGTCGGATATGTATCCTGCAATTTGAATACAAGATTTCGTGCGTTTCTATCGTCAATTTCAAAGTTTTGGGGCGCAGCCCCAACATCATGAGGGCTTAGTGTCTTTTTGACGTCTTCTGTATCGAAAAGAGACCCGATAGGACGTGGTTGTCCCGAGTGTCAATCGTTCTACGTCACCTGCAAAGTTTTGGGGACAACACGCCCAAGCACATAGGGGCGTTAGTGTCCATTTAACCTCTTCTCTCTCTGTATCGTGGATAAAATTATAAGAACGACTGTTATACTGGTTTCACTCTTCTACGGTCAATTATTTTCAGGTTTGGGGGGCCAGTGACCCCTTCTGGGGCACCCACGGATATTTTACCAACGACTGTGTCTAAGATACATTCTCAGAAGGTTGTATACCGAGTTTCATCACTCTACGTTAATATTTCAGGTTTGGGGGTCAGGGGTCCCTATGGAGTCCCATCGGATCCCATTTTTTTACCTCATGGTTTACACCTACGATACATTTCCTAGAAGGGCTGTATACCAGTTTCGTCGTTCTAGTCAATAATTTCAGGTTTTGGGGTTCACAGCTCCCAATAGGCTCCTCTAGGTAATTTTACTCACGGTAGCGTCCTAAGAATACATCCTAAAAAAGGTTGTAATACCAAGGTTTCATCCACTCTACATCAATATTTTTTCAAGGTTTGGGGGCCAGCAACCCCCAAATGTGTCCTTGGCCCCCACTTTTTTACTCGGTATCACCTAAGATACATGCCTAAGAAGGCTGTATACCAAGTTTTTGCCGTTCTACGTCAATATTTCAGGTTTGGGGGTCAGCGGCCCCCAATGGGGTCTCCTCAGTCATTTTACCTCTTTATATTTTTAGATGTTAAATATTGCATAATAATCGCAAATTAGATAAGATGTTAAAGAAAGACATATAATGAGAAGGTAAAGAATTAACTGCCTTCTCTGCTGGGATTGAACCACGCCGCATGTTTTGCGCGTGAGAATCATGCCGCAGTGTCTATACACACTGAGCCATTCCTTCAAGCCAAAAAGTTGAATTCAAGAACAGTTATAAACAACAACAGAGTTCCCGTCAAGGCGACATCACGCAGGTGTCCAGCCTGTCCTATCCTCTTCGTTCTTTATATTTTTAAGATGTTAAATATTGGCCATTATAATCGCAATTAAGATAAGAGTTAAGAAAGAACACTATAATGAGAAGGTAAAGAATTCAACTGGCTTCTCTGGATTGAACCACGCATGTTGAGCGTGAAGGACAATTATGGCCCAGTGCTATAACAACTGAGGGGCCATCCTTCAACCCAAAAAATGTTGAATTCAGAACAGTTATAAAGCAACCGAGTTCCCGTCAAAAATAAAATAAATATAAAGAACGAGAGATAGGAAGGCTGGACACCTGGTGATGTCGCTTGACGGGAAGCTCGGGGTTGGGCTTTAATAACTGTTTCTTTTCTTGAAATTTCACATTTTTTTTGGGTTTGAAGGATGGCTCAGTTGTTAGCGCACTGGGCAATATTGTCCTCGACTCGCAACAATGCGGTGGTTCAATCCCAGATAAGGCAGGTTAATTCTTTAACTTCTCATTATATGTTCTTTCTTTAACATAATATATATATTATATAATATAATATATATATTATATTATAATATATATATATATATATATAGTATATATATATATATTATTATTATATATATATTATATCTATTATATATTATATACTTATATATTATATATATATTATAATATATATATATATTATATATATATCTATATATATATATTATATACTATATATATATATATAATATATAATATATAATATATATATATATATTTATTTATTTATCATATATTATAATATTATATATATATATATATATATATATACCGTATATAATATATATATATATATATATATATATATATATATATATATATATATATATATATATATATATATTATATATAATAAAAAAAAAAAAATATTATTTTATATAATTGAAAATTATTTATTTTATTTCTATGGATATACAATATATTTAATATATATTATATATATATCATGGCGACTCGCAGTTAACTTTTTACTCCTCGGTGCTCTTCAGGTCTTCTCTCTCTCTCTCTCGCGTCTCCTCTCTCTCTCTCTGCTCTCTTTATCAAGGACTCTCTATATTACCTATATATATATATTATATATCATAATATATATATATATATATATATATATATATTTATATTTATATATATATATATATATATAGGTATATAAGGACTGTGTGTCTTATCTCCAAATATATCTTATATATATATGATAAGTTATAATTATAAAGATTATAGTATTATATATATTATATATATATTATATATATATATATATATATATATATATTTTATTATTAAATATATATATTATGTTATACTTTGACAATTGCCTCCGACCACTTTCACTCAAGGGAGAGCCTATTCAAGGAAGGGGGTTGTTATTTGCACACATCAGTTAATTATAAACTAAAAAAAAACCACCTAGATTAACACAGACCTTTAGACTTTAAAGTGAGAAAGATTAAATTCAGCAGGAAAAACAGAAGATGGCAGAGAATTCCTACAAAGAACAAAGGTGACTGGAAAGAAAGGAAGCACCGCTGCGGAACAAGCCTGGAAGTTACGCAATATCAACACAAATCATGCGCCGACTCATCACCCCTTGTGCTACGAGGGCGTTCGTAAAGGTGGTGGTATAACGCGAATGATAAGCTCATTCGAGCACCTGCCGCTGCGGTACATATTGAAAAGAGATAAAGCACCAATCGCGCCGCAAAGATAGAGGTCAAGAAGAATGGGAAAGTGCAGAAACATTTATAAGGCCTTTGGTCCTTTGATCGACCCTATCCAAAAGCCCGGGTGAAACCAGAAGCCCCCCCCCTGCTATGAGAACAGTATGCCATACACAGGGCCGACATGAGGCCCTTTGTATAGGCTGGAGCAAACTCGAGAAGGGAAAAAAAAAGTCTCGACAAAGCCTAAACAGAACTCCAGTTTCTTTGAGACCACCCTAGCAACCGTTGTGATGTGAGGCTTCCAAGACATTTTTTTTGTTTATCGTTAAGGCCAAGGATTTTATATTGGTCACCAGGAGAGAGACGAGTAGAACCGCTCGAAAGTTAGGAAGGTGTCTTAGAAAGGGAGATTTGTAGAAGTTGGGTTTTTAAAAAAGATTTGAATTTCACAAGGTTGAGACGAACCCACTCGGAAATTCTATCTCTAGTAGCGAGAATAGAATCGGAAAGATTAAGACGAGAATGCAAATTCTAGAAGTAAAAGAGGCAGGAAGGAATTGAAATGAGTTTTGAAGGAAATGAAGGGTCGAGTCCAATTGGCACATACGAGTGATAGGTTTAAGATGCTGGCAGGTGAGATTGATCATTAATGAAAAAGTAGGAATAAGTGGGAGATAAGACAGAACCTCTGACGACACACTATTGAAAGAAAAGAATGAAGTTCGCCCCATCAACACAGCCGATATTTGAGGCGCTTTGAAAGAAAACTAGACATAAGTAACAAAGAGAAGGAGGAACCCAAAGGAAAGGGAAGCTTGGAGACCAGTGACGCGTGCCATACCCGGTCAAATGGCTTGGATATGTCAAGCGCCAACCCGCAAGTCTCCCCGTAGTCCTAGAGGACGGAAGAACCAAATAAATCAGTTAGATAGTAAAGTAAAATTAGTAAAGTTATAATCGCCAAGTGAATCCTTGAGCGCGAAAGCCGTAACTGGCGATTCGGAAAGAAGTGAATGAGATTCCAAGTGATCTAAGAAATAAGTGAGAGTTGAGAAGCGTTTCAAAGATCTTAGATAGCATACAAGTGAGAGCTATATAGGGCGATAGTTAGAAGGCTCAGAGCGGCTTCCTTTTTTCGTGTTTTTCGGAAACAGGTTGGACATGTGCTAGCTTCCAACACTGAGGGAAAGTATTAATATTGAGACATAGAGAATATAGAGTTGAACGATGGGGCGGGGTCAGCATTATATATATATATTATATCATATATATATATATAATATACTATATATATATTATTATATAATTATAATTATATATATATATATATAATATATTATATATATATAATTATATATTATATATATATATAATATGTATTTATATATATATTCTCTTCTAAAAACGTTTTCTTTTTTTTCTTTTTCGTTTTTCTGTAGTTCAATTCCAGGATTAACTTTAACATTTAAAAAATCAATCTAAATTCACAGATGCCGTCTCCGCCATCCGATATGGGCATGAACTGCCGCAATTTTTTTATTGGGTTAAAAGCGTTATTTAATAGCGGTTATCTTACTTTTTCGTTTTAATTTGCATAATATTTTTATTTTATTTGACCAACTTTAGAAGCAAAAAGAATAAGAGAATTTTAAACAAACGGGGTAACTTTGTGAAATTTGAAAAATTAGATCGTTTCTATAATGTTAATACTCGTGCTGAGCACGAGTGCAAGAGTCGCAGGACGGTCGCCTCTTGACTATATATATATATACTTATATAGATATATATATAATATATAATATTATATATATATAGTATATAATTATATATATATATTATATATATATATATATTAGGGTATATATATATATATATTATATTATAAGTTATACTTTATATATATATATATATATATATCTATAATATATATATAATATATATATATTATATATTATATTATATATATTATTATATATATATATATTGATATATTAATATATATATTATATAATTTATAGTTAATATATATATATATATAGCCCTGTATATATATATATAATATATATATATATATCATATTATATATATAATATATATATATATATATATATATATTATATATATATTATTATACTTATATAGTATAGTATATATAGCTATATATATATATATAGTATATAATATATATATATATAGTATTATATATATTATATATATATATAGATGCTGTTTTTTGTTTAGCTTGTGGTTTTGTGTGTTTTGGTTGGACAGCTGGATAATGGACCTCCTTTGTTACGCTATCTATTATATTTTATATATATAATATATATATATATTAATAATTGTTGTGTGTGTGTGTGTGTGGTGTTGTGTGGTGTTGGGTGTGTGTGAATGTGTGTGTTTGTATGTGTGTGTGTAGGTAAAATATAATAAATAATAATAAAATAATAATGAATAATAATGATTTAATAAATAATATAATCATAATATAATATAATATAAAAGTTTTCCAAATATAGTATATATTATATTATATTAATATATTATATATTAGTATATATATATATATATATATACTATACTATATATATTATTATATTATATAATATATATATATATATATATATATAATATATATATATTAATTATATTATATATAATATAATATATTATAATAATACAATAATAAATATAATATATAATAAATATAATAATAATAATACTAATAATATAATAATAATAATATAATAATAGTAATAATAATAATATATGAATAATAATAATAATCTCAGGGTTTGGTGGTAAAAATATATTTTTAGGAAAAAAAATCCAATTTTTGATTTTTTTTCGATTTTTTGTTTGATTTTATTGATTTTTTTGATTTTTTTTGATTTTTTTTCAAGAATTCGTGACGTCACGCGAATATATTATATTATATATTATATATAATATTATATAATATATAATATTATATATATTATTATATATTATATATATTATATATATATATATATTTATATTATATACCGTATATATATATATTTAATATATTTTTATATATATATATATTATTTAGTTATATTATATATATATATATATATATATATAATATATATATATATATATATATATTTAATATATATATTATATTATATATTTATATATTATATATATATATATATATATATGTATATATTGTATATATTATATATATATTGTATATTATATTATATAGTATTATATAAATATATAATATATAGTATATATATATATATGTATATATAAATTATATATATATATATATATATATATATATATATATAATATGATTATTTATATATAGCATGTAAGAAAGACGCAAGAATCCAGTCTGAGTGTCCCTGTTGCAACCCATAAAAATTAGAAATTAAGAATTAAGAATAATTTTTATAGTATTAATGTCAATAATGAATAGGTTAATTATAATTTAAGTATAGCCTACATGGGCCCACCTAGACTGTCCCAGTCAAGCCACAATAATTAATAGTTTAAGACATAATAAATTAAAAAGGCAGCATTGGCGCCCGCCTATAGAATGTCCGCAGTCCAATCCATTACTAATTTAATGAAATAGGAAATAATTATTCAAGAGCCGCATGGGCCTATCTAGAGTGTCCCAGCTACCCATATAAAATAATTAATAATAAGGAAAATAATTAAGAAGGCTGCATAACCCCTCTACAAATGTCCGCAGTTAACTCATAATATATATAGATATAATACTTAGAAGCCGCATGGGCCTATCTAGAAAAGACTGTCAGTCAAACCAATAAAAAATTAATAATTAAGGAAGCCGTATTGGCTCTTAAGATAAAGTCCCAGTCACCCATTAATAAATAAAAAATAAAAATAATGGACCTAAGAAGGTCGTATGGGCCTATCTTAGACTGTTCAAGTCCAACCAATAATAATTAATTAATTAAAAAATAAATCAATTAAGAAGCCACATTGATCCTTCTAGAATGTCCCAGTCAATCATATTAATAAGAATAATACTATACTTAAGAAGCGCATGGTCCTTTTTAGGATTGTCCCAGTCAACCAATAAAAAGTAATAATTTTGAGAAGCCGCATTGGCCCTCTAGAATGTCCAGTCCAATCGCATAAAAAATAGAGAATTAAGGAAATAAATTTTAATAATATTAATGTACGTATTAATAAATAGTAATTTAATTAAGGATGAATTATTTTCATTCTTGACATAGACTGGTCCCATGCACAACGTAACAAAAAATTAATAAATGATAGAATAATATTCAGGAAGCCGCATGGGTCTATCTTGACTGTCCCAGTCAAAACTCCATAATTAATAAATTCATTAGAATAATATTATTCCTTGAATTATTAATTATTATGGGTTGACTGGGACAGTCCTGAAGATAGGCCCCATGCGGCTTCTGAATTATTATTCTTATTTATTTAATTATTATGGATTGACTGGAAAATTCTAGAGGGGCCAATGCAGATTTATTATTTATTATTGATTATTAATTATTAGTGTGGGGTTGATCTGGGACCGTTCTAGGAAGGCCCGATGTGGCAAATAATTCTTAATTATAAATACTATTCATTAATTTACATAATTATTATTAAAAAAATTATTCTTAATAATAATAATAATGTTATGGGTTGACTGGGACAATTCTAGAGGGGCCATACTGGCTTTCTCTCATTATTAATTTTTATTGGTCGACTGGACAGTCTAAAAAGGACCTATTCTGTTATATCTAATAAGTTTATTTTATTTATAATGAGTTGACTGGGTCATTCTAGAGAGGGAATCAATGTGGTTAATTATTATTTTTTAATTAATAATTATTATTTGGGTTTGAACTTGGGACAGTGCTAGGATAGGCCCATGCCGGTTTAAGTATTATTCTTACTTTATTATTATTCTATTATGTTGTTTGACTGGGCTTCCCTGAGGGGCCAGTGTGGCGTTTCTTAATTATTACATTTTTTATTTGTGGTTGAACTTGGAAACAGGTCTTAAATAGGACCATGCGGCTTTTAAGTCTTTATATCTTTATTTATTAATGGGTATGACGTGGGACATTTTTTAGAGGGGTTAATGCAGGCTTTCTTTATTTATTTGTTAATATTAATTAAGAAGCTGTCAATCTAAACCTTCACTTGGAGGAAATGGTCCAGTCAACCATAATATATAAGAAAATACTTAAAGAAGCCAATGGTCCTGTTGAGATTGTTTCCAGTCACCCAATAAAAAATTAAAATAACGAAGCGCATTGGCCACTACTAGAATGTCCCAGTCAATCCATAATAAATAATAATTAAGAATAATACTTAAGACGCAGCATAGGCCTAATCTAAAGTGTCTCCCAGTCAACGCAATAATAATTAATAATAAAATATAATAATTAAGAAACCGCATTGCGACTGGCCACTGAGAATGTCCCATTCAAACTCATAATAAATTTTTAATTGATCATACTTAAGAGCCGCATGGTCCCTGTTTTTAGACGTCCAGTCAATCAAATAAACACTTATTAATTAAGAGAAAACGCATTGGCCTTCTAGAATGTCCCAGTAAACTCATAATAAATATCAAATAATAAATAAGAATAATACTTAAGAAGTCGCATTTGCCTATCTAGACTGTCCCCAGTCAACCGATAAAATAATTGAATTAGTTAAAATTTTAAAAAATTAGAATAATTAAAAAAAGCCACATTTGAACGACTCTAGAATGTCGACAGTCAACTCATTAATAAATAGAATAATTACTTAAAAAAGCTGCATTGGTCTTTTTTTTAGACGTGTCCAATCAACCAATTAAAAAATTAAATAATTTAGAAGCGCATTGGCCTCTAGAATGTTCGTCCCAGTCACACCCTAACTAAAGTAATAAAAAATAAATATTACTTTAAGGAGCACATGGGCTGATATAGCCACTTAACGGCCTATTCTTATTCCTCAGCCAAAAATCTCAACCTCACTCGTTTGCTGTTTACCACATTGCGTTGGCCCTCTCCAGCATATCTTGTCTTTTTAAAAGCGTGCTAGATAATTGTGGACATATATTTCAAGATATTCTGGGCCCCTACTATGTATTGATACGACATTATACAAAACAATAATATATATAATTATTCTGCATCTGGCATTAATTTTCACTTTTTAACCCTGGGCCCTAGCTCTGGGTTCAAAATCTTACTATGGAAACAATGAAACAGCAGCACCAACACTAAAAAGAATGTTACAGACTTAAATGGGTTACAATGCCAATAGTTGGTTGATTATAATTTGAAAAAAAAATATAATTAATTTCATAATTTATATAGTTTTATTGTAATTTTTTTTTATTCGTAAATTTGAATAAATAAATCTTAAATAATAAAAAAAATTAAAAAGTAAAAATATAAAAAAAAAAAAATAAAAAAATAAAAGAATAGTAAATAAAAAATAAAAAACACAATTTAAAAATAAAAAGAAAAACCAAACAACTAAAAACAAACCATCGATTTAATTTATAAAAAAATCAAGTAAAAAATCAGTTGATTTTTTTTAATTTGATTTTTTTCGTGCCATCCCTGATAATAAATTATAATATAATAATAATAATAATAATAATAATAATATAATAATAATAATATATATAATAATAATAATAAATAATAATAATAATAATATAAATAAATATATATATAATAATAAATAAATAAAAATATAATAATAATAATAATAGTAATGATAATATAATAACTAATATAATATAATAATAATAAATAATAAATATTAAATAACCATAATAATAATATAATAATAATAATATATATAATTAATAATAATAATAATAATTAATAATAATAATAATAATAATAATAATAATAATAATAATAATAATAATATAATATAATATGAATAATAATACAATAAATAAATAAAAAATAAAAATAAAATAAATAAAAATTAAAAAAATAAAAATAAAAATAACATAACAAATCCTTACCGCTTATCTTATAACACGTGTTCTTATCAGTTTATCACTGGATAAAGATTCGAATGGCGGAATCCTATTGATAGCGCTTCAAGTCCTGCCAGTAAACTACTGCGGGGTGGGGGAAGAGAGAGAGAGAGAGAGAGAGAAGAGAGAGAGAGAGAGATGAGAGATGAGAGAGCGAGAGAGACGACAGACAGAGATACAAGAGGAGAGAGAGAGAGAGAGAGGAGAGAGAAGAGCAGAGAGAGAGAGATCTGAAGTTTTTTTTTATACAAACTCGATCGACAATATCACACTCGCGTTATTATACAAACTCGGGATCACAAATCTAGACCTTTTCTTGGACTCGAGCAATATTTTTTCTTTGATTTTTAAACCTTATCGGAAGGCCGGGTAAAACTTTAATATAAATAAAGTATGTTCCTATTTTGGCATTAATTTAAAAAATATTAACTCGGATTCAGCGTTTATTCCATCTCATTTGTGGTTCAGAGGAACTAGAGCTCAAATATGCGATATGGCAAGATGCCAAACTACTTCTAGAGAGACTTCACTTGTTAATACAAGACAGATTTCAGTATAAATGTGTAAGGTTGTAGCTCGGAGTTGATAAGTTCGGTTTCCGGTTCTGGTAAATTTTTCCCAAGGTTCCGTGCCGGAACCGAAAATTCTGGGGTTTCCGGTACATTCCCTATATATATATATATATTATATATATATATATATATATATATATATTATATATATTATATTATATATAGTATATAATATATATATTATTATATATATTATATATATATAATAGATAAGATAGAAATAGATAGATAGATAGATAGATAGATAGATAGATAGATAGATAGACAGTTAGATGTGAATGAATGTATTTGTATGTGTTAGAGAAGAATATTTTTCACCTGCAAAATAAATTTCTTTAAAAAAATTTAAACTTCTTTTCCGGCTCCGGCTCCGTCTCCGTCTCTGACTTGGGCTCATTTCATAATTGTTCAGCTCTGATTTCGGATACAACTCCCCAGTTGATTTTATTTTGCAAACCAAATTTCCTGGAAAAACTTTATATTTCAGCTCCGGTTACGAGTCCAGCTCCGGCTCCGGCTCCGGCTCCG
>JABUQX010017104.1:0-12500 GCA_015478945.1 Trachelipus rathkii | reverse complement strand
TCATATCAGAATTCGTTCGTATATACTTAAGCAACATGCTGTAATTTTACAAAAAATTTCATTTGAAACAAATTTAGCTCTTCATTAGAAAATCACATATTTAAATGCATTATTATTATTATTATTATTATTATTATTATTATTATTATTATTATTATTATTATTATTATTATTATTATTATTATTATTATTATTATTATTATTATTATTATTATTATTATTATTATTATTATTATTATTATTATTATTATTATTATTATATTATTATTATTATTATTAAAACTGATTTAAGTTTTGTATTGTTTGTAATATTTAAAAATAATATATTAATATATATTTTATATATATATATATATAGTCTATATTATTATTATATATATATTATATATATATTTTTATTACGTAGAATATATATTATTATTAATATAATATTATATATATATATATATATATATTATATATATATATATAATATATTATCATAAAATAAAATATTTTCAAATTTTTTGTGTAACTATTGTTCAACGAGTTGCGTAATTTTTTTTATAGAACATTTTCTTGTGTAATCTTCCATTTGATCTTTCCTATTTCAATGCCTATTTGAGTGCTCAGCTAATAATACTCATTACCGAAGTAATCCCGAAACTTTTACTACTATAGATGTATAGTATTTATTATCTAAAAGTTTATAAGCGTTAATAAAATTACTAAATAGAAGCAAAAATTGTATTAGTACGGTAAATATAAATATGCAATAATTATAATATTTTTCAATTTTTTAATTTGCAAAATTAAACAAAGAAGCCAGCAAGGTTTTTAAAAGTATTTTTCTATAATTTAGGGCAAAAATCAGAGATATTACTTTTTAAAAAAGAATGGTAACATATGTAATAATTAATTAATGTTGTATATTCTAAACATATGACATTTAAATTATATTAATTACATTTTGCCCTAATATGCATATTGAGTTTAATATTTTTATTGTTTGTCATAATCAATTTGCTAACGGAAATTTTAAATAATATATTGCTGAACTTAAATACGTCTTTATTCAGTTATGTCTCTAGTCGTTAAGTTTACAATCATTTTATGTGAATATTTTAAAAAAGTTAGCTAAGAAAGAAGGAGTTATGCCTAATCGAAGTTAGAATACAAAAATAATCAAACACATTCGAAGATTCACGTTGTGTGCCAATTTATTGCTCTGAGAGACTGAACATCTCAATATAAGTGAGTTACTCGACAAATAAATTGTATTTATAGGCATATCAATTATCGCTTCAAGCCTAGGTTAAAGGTCTTCTGCACATTTCACACGACACATGGCAATTCAAAACCATAATAACTTTTTCAAACATTTTACAATCTTATACGCATCGGTTTGAAGTCATAAACTAAAAGATCGCGGAGTCCTTCAACATAAAATACCGTAATTCGATATTAATGTAAAAATTTAAAGAATATCAGTGAAACTATATATTATTTAATTTATTATATATATATTAACTAAACCACACTCATCTTGCTCACAACATGCTTCTCTGAAGATGTCTTTAAGTACAGAAAATATGCAACTCTTGTAACTCTTATCGTACGGGGCAACAGTCTCTTGTTGTAATATTATTTTAAAAACCAGGTACTAGTTAAAAGGGAAAACATGTCTAGATGTCACATAAATTTTTTGGAGGCCCAAACAGAGGTCATGTGAATAATTGTAATTGCAATGATTATTTCTTTGTCAGATTAAGATTATTATTATATTTATTAATTATTATTATTATTATTATTATTATTATTATTATTATTATATTATTATTATTATTATTATTATTATTTATATATTATATTATTATTATTATTATTATTATTATTTATTATTTTAATATTATTATTATTATATATTGAAGGTTTTTCGTCCTGCCACTGCGATTGTTGATTGGACAAGGAATTCTTTCATCACCAGATTCAGACGGAGAGGTGGACCTATCTGGGGGGGAGGAGATAGAGATTTCAATGTAAGGGCGTAAGACGTTTAAAATATCTTCTCAAGAGGTGTTTTCATCTGGATTACAGGCATGATTCGTTGGTTGAGCATCAAATAATTGTAAGGTTGCAATGCCGGTTATTTCTTTAATTAAAGCAGATGTTGGAACTCATTGATTGGGCGAGTTTCTTATGGTTCTAAAGAAAGCGGTTTCATTGAAATTGGCTTTTCCTTTTCTTGTTTGGGAAGTCTTCTTACTTCAGGGCGTGTGTAGTCGTCTTTTTGATCTTGTTGAGGAATGGCATTGGCAGTTGGAGGGTTTTCTAATGGGAGAGAGATTAGTGGAATATTAGGGTGTGAAATACACCAAACTGTTCTTAAGTTGGGATAGCGACTTGAGTCTTTTCATCGATGCTTTACATTACACACACAAACTATTTTTTTTTTAAATTAGGCTTCCTTTTTTTGTTGCACTTTCACTGCTTAGCTTATTCATATCACTCTACTTACTCTAACTTGGTAGTAATTAATCTCTTTTCGGTTACTTTAAGGCATCTCCAATTCAGGTAAAGAGGTAAAATGATTATTCTCTTACAACCTTACCAGAGAAAATAATAAAATTTATATTTTTCTTGTAGTAATATTTCAACTAAAAATAAAGCTGGAGTAACCTCAAACGTTGAAGCAAACTTTAATACTGGGAGTCGCTTCCTTTGCGAGAGCAAGTGCTAGGTACGAGAAAATAAGTTTTTTATTTTCAAAAAAAGATTTCAATCATTTAAATTTTAACGAAGAAGTTACATGTATATAAAAAAGCTTTTTACCTTGATTGTTTAAACAACAAAAAAATTATAAGATCACTAAACTGCCTCATTAATTACAGAAAAAAATTCAGAGAGGAAAAGAATATTTTCCACTGTGAAATTAATATGTTCCTAAATCTCGTATTTAGTCCTTTTTTATCAATTTCCTTTAATTAGAACGAAAAATGCAAAAAAAAAATATATGAGCATGGTTCAAACTTAATTTTTTTATTTTCGGGGGCCTAACGAATCATCAAGAAAAAAAATCTTATTCAATTTTCTGTGATCTCTTAATCCTTTTCCCTTGTAAAAATTAGTAAGAGAATTTTCAGGAATTTAATTAAAACTAAAAAGTTATTAATAAAAATTTAAAAACCTACAGAACTTATTTTTCCAAGATACACCGGGTATGGGTAGCACAACGTCCAAGCACACTTCCAGAGTACAAGTGACGGGCTGAAGCATGCCCACGCAGTCGTCAAGCGAGGAGAGAGGGGGGAAGAGAAGGAGTGGATGACGTTCTCATGGGTGATAAGGAAAAAGAGTTTCCAGAAAGAATTTTCCTAATTTTAGGTGTGTTGGTATGTCAAAAATATCGACGAAAGAAAAAAGAACGATGTGGTGATGAAAGCAAAAAATGGTACATTTAAAATGCTTTACAAAAATATCTAAATTGCAAGAATAATTTTATTTAAAATAATAAAATTAAATAGGAAAGAGTTAATTTGTAAAATTTTATTTTTTGCAGTAAAAGATGGGGGAAGACAAAAATAAACTGGGGGGGAAGTATTTTATCAGCGTGTTCTTCCTGAGGTGTGGGGGGGGGGGGGGTTAGGAACATCGGACGAGGCGTAGGCCCTTGCACGGGTATGGGGGGGGGAGGGGGAGTTGTGATGTGAGCTTTTGTGACGATTATTTTAGTCGTGACCCTTCTGAAGAATGTTAATTAAAATTAACAGTGACAGAGAAAAAATTTTGAAAAAGTGTTTTTGTCATTCTGGAAAAATTGTGTAAACAAAGTTTATGGCTAAGACATAACTCCATGGATTTCTTTTAAATTTACAAATTTTTTTTGTACAATATTCTCCTAAAGAAAAAAAAATCTGACTTATACATTGGTTGCATATGGGTTGGATTCTTGGACACATGAGCCATTGAAACTACATTTGTGAATTAAAAAGAAGCGTGACTATTATAGGTTCAAAAATGCTGTAGTCAGAGTAAGAAGTTTTATCTTAGGAGCGAAGCAGTGGGAGAGTTTCGCTTTAAGGAGGAATAAATGCATAATGAGAAATAGATGCTAATCAGTGGTCTTTGTAGACGAGGTTGATATAGTTTCTAATCTTACAGATAGTTGCAATAACCATTAATATTTGTGTGGCATTTGAATTTTTGATAGGTTTTGGTCAAGAATGGAAGGCAAAGAGATGTGGTTGAATAAATTTTACTTGAGTGCTGGGGGTTGAAATTTGGTGAAAATCTGTTCCGTGTTTGGCTTGCAAAATTGAATTGCTGTGAAATTCAATTTCCTATCAAATATATTCTAACTTTAGTTTGAAATAAACTGAAAATAATATAGATGACCCAAAAATAAGTAGTATTTTGATGGTACTAATAATAAAAAAAATATTTAAAAATTTAAACAAAATTGGACAGTTATTATTTTTGTTCTTATTTTACTTTAAAATTTTTTATGTGTTTAGGTTGTTAAAACTGTTGTTTTCTTTAACATTTAAAATTTCCCCGATTTCTAAGATGATTGTTTACTTTTATATTTTCTCAGTGAAAATGTAAATATACTGTGGGGGCGGAAAAAATTTTAAAGTCTAGTGTTTGTGATTGTATGAAAGAATTTTCCTGTGTGAGGAAGAAGATGTTTGTTTTTCCACCAGTGAAAGATTATATAAAGAGTTTGTATGTTCTAAAGTGGGAAGCATAAATGGTGGTGAGGATCCGGATTAAGACGGTTACTTAGAATGCAATTCTAGGAGCAATGGAGGAGGGTGGAGGAGAAATGAATTTGTGACGTTGAGGTTTGAAGCTGGAGAAGGAGATTGTCCGAAGATAGTTTCGGAGGTATTGCGGTGGGAAGGTCTTTGAAAGTAAGCCTTCTTGGAAGTGAATGAGACAAATTAGGCTTTGGAGGTGGTCGGAACACGGAGGAAGAAGGTTGTTTTTGTGGAGGAGGATTTGGAAGTGTTTCGAAAGATATGTGACTATGATCAGGTTTGAGTATTTGTTTTATTTTGTTTTGTGAAATGGAAAGGTTAGAGAAATTTGTAGAGATTTGTTTAGAGGGACAAAATTTTCTTATTCATAAGACTTTCGGACTTGTGCGACAACTGGTGGGTGTGGTTCCCTGAGAATTTGTTTTGGTCTAGATGTGCAGTCACTTGGTAAAAGGAATAGTTTGAGGTGAATCATTTTAAAGGAGAGCAGAAGTTTAGATTTTAAATGAGAGTTAAGATGACTCAGTGTTTATCAACTGCTTCGGTTTGAATAACGAAAGCGTAGGGCTACTTTAAGTGGGTTTGAACTTAGAAGCATTTGTAAAATCAGCGAGCTGAGAAAGGTGGTTTGTTGTTGGAGCATTTAAATTTTGTTTCGGAGGTGTGATGGATTCGATTCTCCTTTGCCTGAATAGACTAGAAAAAGGTTGTTTGTGAGTATGAAATCGGAACTGCGTCATTTGCGAACGAAGATGCGTTTTACTTGAGGAAGAGAGAGGAGCTGATATGGTGATTTGAAGTGAGATTATCAACCTGAGAGGAACCAAAGAGGGTGAGGCTCTAAATATTTATCAAATGATGGTTTGGAAGTCAAATCATAGTGCTCAGAAACGAGAATGTTAGAAGGTAATAAAGAATGGTATGTTTCCTCATCAAAGATAATAATACGTATCTGAGAAATCTTTTGGAAGAGGGGGAGTGCCTGAGGAAAGTTAATCATCTTAAATTTTTGAGCTATGATTAGAGGTGAAAAGAGAAATCTTTTTGTTATGGGGGTGGGGGTTTTTTTTTTTTGATATGGGGGGGAGATAGATTAAAATTTCACTAATTTTATATTGAATTTGGTGACTAATAAAATTCAAAAGGTTGTATATTATTTGAACAAGAGTGCGATATATGAAAATCATACTGATAGTTTGAAAAATTGTGCCCCCTTAAGCTATTCTTATTTAAAAAATTATTACCTACATTGTTTGTAGTGCTTGCAAAAGTTGTTCTTCCACTTACATTGTTTCTACTTAACATTCGGTTTCTGCTATACCTATGGAAAGTGCGCTTTCCATGTTCAATAATATTTAAAATATTGTTTTGCGTGTTTTTATCATCAGTACTTTGCCTATTTTTACCATTTGAGATACATATATCATGGCTACTCTTTACCTCGGCATTCGCTGTGCCTAATGTATCATATGCTCTGTTCAAATTGTCACCTTCCCAATGTTCTATCTTTGCGTGAGCTATCTCATTATCAAAATCGCTTGTGGAACTTCCACTTATATCATCTTTGCTATTAAACTTTACATCTGCTATATATTTATTCATATAAATAGAGTTATTAACCTTACCTTTCCTTTGGAAATCAACATCTAACTCCAAACCCATTTTAACTTGCTGCGTAAGTCTTTTATGAATTTCACCACCATTACTATCGCTATTTTCAAAAGCATTTGTGTTCAACATTTCAATCAACAATAATCCTATCGTACCAATAAGGAACAGCAGTAGGTTTGCCTATCCACTGCTTTCCAGACTGTGCATTTGATGCGCTGTCTCGATTTTGCTAAATTTGGAGTGCTAATCTTTAAATAGTTCATATTTCTGAAAAATAAAAGTTTTTGTTAAGAGAAAAGTCCATATTCCATCTTCTCTTGAAAATGGGGAATATGTGCTTTATTTGTGTTTGTGAAAGTCTGTGATGGATATTTCCATTTCTAGCTCATGTTATGTTTTACCTTTTATTTCCTCCGGACTATGTGTCCAAAATTCCCACAATTTAATATACTATTAGCGTTACTTTACTCTCATTCATGTTCATCCTGCTCTACATTTTGAAGTGTAGTTCATGCATCTACATTTCTCTATTCTATTTCCTGAGTAATGGTCGTTTGCTAACATCGAACCTGTTGCGCATCGAAGTTTAACAATTCCTCCGTTCGCAACCATACGATCATTAAAACTATTGAACCATCGCATCTTTTATCATCTAATTAAATTTTCAGCCTATCTAGCTTTTCCTCGACATACTCGGCCTACACCTAAAATTATTAGGAGGAGAAGCTTCTCGGCTCGAAAGAGAAAATGAGCGATCAACGAACATTTCAACATTATTTTGGTTGCATTAACATTCTTCCTAGCAAATAACATGGGCCTCGTCCTTGCATGTTTGCATGTGAAAATCTTTCTTCCATAGTTGCGTTTAGATTTCTGTGAGAGGTGGCTTTGTGATCATTCTTTACATTCATAATTGCTTTTGAAATACCTTGCGAAGTGGTGTCAGCAGTTCGCAAATCTTTGATCCATAACATTTATATCATGCCTGCAATGGCTTACCGTTTTTGGAAACATTCATAGCTGACGCTACTGTACCCTGAGATATGCTTTCAATATTAATTACATTCATAGTTGCTTTAGAATTACATTGTGAATTTGTTTTATTTACATTTAAATATGCTGTATCAATCAATGCATGCGGAAAATTAATTAAACTATGCTTGTGACAGTGGTGCGTTGGTTAGCATTTAGGATAATTCTTATTAGTAAAGTGATGGAACTTTAATAACGATCTGGGATAGCGTTGATTGAAATTTTTGCGGTCCAAATTGTGACACATTCCATTAGTGCTGTCTCGAAGGAGCAATGAGGATTTGTTTTAAAAAAGTCGCATTATTTCTTCAGGGGCATTTAATGATCGCTATTTTTACGACACAGTTTAATAATTTGCTTTTGAGTTTCTGATATGCTTTAATCAATTTAATTCATGCTGACCATTTAAATAATTGTTAGTATTTGCATGTGGCCAAAAATAAAGTTGTTTGCCTATTTACATTTGTGAAAATTTCATTTTTAAAAGTTTTTTGTGTGAGTGGTGGCGTTTCTGTGTTACCATTTACATTCATAGTTACGTCTACAACCAACAAGAGCGGTGGAATGTGCTATTACCATTCGAATATCAGGATTGGCGGAGGGAGAACGTTTACTGTTGTTCTGGCCTCCTTATTGAAAAAAAAAACGCTGAACTGCTGTCATCGTATTGTTTTCAAACGATTTAATTCATAAAAATAGTTTTCCTTGTTCATTGAGATAGTTCTCTTCTTGACTTCGTTTCATATTGTTCATCTAAAGTTTTTCAATGTTCTGCTTACTGTTGGTTTGGCCATTCTTGTGTAATACATTTGGTTATTTCTCCACGAAGGTGTCTGATTCTGCTGTGGCGTTTGCTGATAGTTTTGTGTAGGGGGAAACTCCGGTGCTTGTGGCTTTTCCCGATGGTTGAAAGTTTTTCTGTGATAAATTTGTTGAGGTTGCTGAAAGTTTTGTTTTCTCCAATTTTCATGCGTATATCTTTCATGAGATAAATGTGTGAATGCTGGAACGGCTTCTCGGTTACGGCTTTGATCAGAATAGTTTTGAAAATATTGTGAAGCGTTTGCCATTGAGCGTGATATGGCACAGGCATTATAGCTATAACTAATATATCTTATATAAGTTTTATGTGGAGTATTTGCTTTTCAATATGGTGCCAAGAGAACAAGAGTTAGCGCTTAGCTAAATTAGCGAAATATCTTTATGGTTATGTGTTATATAAAAAATAAAACCCCAAAATTTACGTTACTTTAACGTTAATTTAATTATTCTGATAAAATCAAAGGGGTGTATAAGTTTTATATTGCAAAAATAAAGTATTTGACTTTGCTTGTAAAAAATATAGATAATAAACTCTTACTTGGTACCTGCGTTGTGCTACACACCGTGACGAAATAAGTCTGGCAACTATAAAATTTTGCTGAGTTTCTTGAATTGTCCGCTTGAGGCAAGTGGTCGCTACTCTCCCCAAAAATACTTCTTCGTGCTTTGAAGTAAGGGAATGAAGGTTCTTATGGCCTATAAATAAAAGAAGCTGACAACGTAACCCTTATATCTGGCACCAGAAGTATTGCTAAATCAATAAATCAACGAAATCAAATATGAAAAAATTTTTTTTTTAGCTTCAAGCAAGTAATGAAAATCTGCAACACCATCAAATTTAAATCTCTATGAATCAAAAAAATAAAAAGTAAAAGAACTAATGCATCTGTGATAAAAACGGAGAAAAAGTCAGTCCCGAAAAGAAGCTTTTGTCTTCTAAAAGCATAAAAAATAATTTTCACAATAGAAAATATCCAAAAATTTTTATATTTCCATATTTAAATTTTTATAAGAAAAACTACTAATTTTACAGGTAGGTCTCAGTAAACCCATTATAAATAAACAAAGGGTTAACAAAATTTCTGAGTAATATGTATCGAATAAACAAAACTTCGACTAATGTTGAGATTAATTATATGAAGAGAATAATTTTTATACTATAAAATTTTAAAGTCTTCGAGGATGAAAGAAAATTTGTCGTAGTAACTAGGGCGAAAAAGACTGTTTCTCACTTCTAAATAAATTTCTTTTCTTAAAGAAATCCATTTACAAGATGAGTAATACAACTAAACAGACATTTCACAAAAATTCAATTATATCTTAAGCGGCTTAATATTTACTCTAACAAAATCTGATTTGTGAAGTTTATCAAATGGTAAACATAATAACAGTCTATAATCTATAAAATGGAAAATTTGCTAAACCCATGTCTTTACTAGGCTATTAATATTTTTCAAACATAAAAATCAAACATTAATATAATATATATGGTGACTAATTGCCAAGAAGAACTACTATATTAATAATAAATTTGTGAAAAAAAACAATTGTTACTGTAACACCTGAAACTATTAAAGAAAAAAAACTGCTGAACTAACCTTGGGCTATCATTGTATTCAAAGATTTTATTCATCTTTTTGACTTCATAATTAGGATAAAAGAAATTTGGATTTTTTTTTTTTTTGCTTTTTTTTTTTTTTCAGAACAAAAACTCATGCCATAATAATTCTCTCTTGCTACCTTCCAAAAAAAAAATCTATGTATGAGATGTTGCTCGCTAGACATGCATTTGATCTTTTTCATTACAGGAACCCAAAATCACAAATTTTAAAACCAACTGATTTGTTGATTCAAGCAAATGTTCATGTTATATATAAAAATATTAAAAAATGAAAACTCTCATAGACATATAATAATAGAAAAACTTTCATTACTCTGAAATTGACTTTCATATTCTAAATAATACAGAACAAACGCTCTCAAATGAAAACAAATTAATATATATTGTTTCAATCTTTTCAAAACTGCACTCAAAAAAAGATATATCATAATAAAAAAATTAGTTAAATAATATTTTAAACATATATATAATTCAGGTTCTCACTGGGGTAACATTTTCCAACAAATAACTATACATTAAATTTTTTGAAAAATTTACAAGAAAATTTAGATTTTTAATAAACTAAATAATCTAATATATGGTATCTAAAATTAGGCATCTTAAGTCTAGTTTTGTTAACTGTGGGGAAAAAAAATTACTATACAAAATTACCAGACCAGACTAAAGTGTGTTTGTTATGAACAAAAAAAAAATCCTATCATAGTATATTATTTTCTTATTTTATAAATTACATAACTGGTGCAATCTTCTACACTTTCTTTTAATTCATCCAGAGAATATTGTTTTTCCAAATTTTATATTTATTATTTAATTATTATAAGATACGTGAAAACAACCAAACTTTAAGATGCCCTATTAGGGTTTAAGTCTATTTCCAAAAATATATATATATATAAAAATCTCAAAATTTTTATTTTTATATATGATAGCGTGGATCAATTATCGAGTAATGGTTACTTGATTAATATTAACTTGAGCATTGAAGAGAAAAAGGTTCAAAGAAATGGAAGTGAGACTAGGGGGTTTTTTGGCATGTTTAATCAATCATCATTATTTTATTAATATTAAAGTTCTTAAAACATTTGCAGTTTTAGGATGGCCGGGAAGAAATTACTTTTTCCATGGCAAAGTGGTTTCAAAAATTTTTAATTATTATTATTATTATTATTATTATTATTATATTATTTTTAATTTTATTATTATTATTATTTTTCAAATCCATATCATCAAGAAACGTAGCACGATTGGTCCTAAAGTTTTTGTTGTTAAAGTATTCAATAAAATGTTCTTGGAATGTTTTTGTTATGCTAATGTTTATATTAAAAGAATGTTAGTGGCGTCGGCGACCAGCACAAAGGGCTGCTCGAAATACACTTCTGAATGAATGACAGTCTATTTGAGTAGTGCTAAATTAATAAAACAAATACAAAAAAAATATGAGGAATAAAAAATTTTTTTTATGGCCTATACGACGAGAGCTGTTTCGTCTAGAACTAGCTTGGCTCATCGAGGTCTAAAAGATATCATAAACACTAAGTAAGCTCAAACCTAGGAGAAAATATACAATAATTATATTTTCTCTGCCAGAATATTTCAATAAAAATAAAGCTGTATAGGCTTAAAATCTTCACATGCTAAGTATATATGCGAGTCGCTACATGCTGCCGAAATTCAGTCCTAAGGTACCGAGAGTTTTTTGTTTTTTAAAAAGATTTCCATCAGGTATGAAATTTCAAGGAGGAAGTAAATTCTCCAATAGCTTATCCCATATACATAAGGTTTCAAAAATCAAAAAAAATTAATAAACTTAAAAAAAATCCCTAACTTAATTTTACAGAAAAAAAAATTTCAGAGGGAAAAGAATATTTACATGTGAAATTAATATGTTCTAATCTCGTTTTAGTCCTTTTTTAGTTTGCCTTAATTAGAACGAAAAATTGGCAAAAAAATAATATGAGCATGGTTCCATAATTTTGGCCCTAGAGTATCATGAAAAAAAAAATCTTTTCAATTTTCAAAAAAAGAAGTTTTAACCAATTTTCCCTTGTAAAAATTAGTAAGAGCATTTTCAGGAATTTAATTTAATAAAACTAAAAAAGTTATTAATAAAAATTTAAAAACCTACCAGACTTATTTTTCCAAAAGCGAATACACACGGGTATGGTAAGCACAACGTCCAAGCACACATTCCAGAGTAAAAGTGACGGCGCTGAAATGCTCCACGCAGTCGTAAGCGAGGAGAGAGGGGGGAGAGAAGGAGGGATGACGTTCTCATGGGTGATAAGGAAAAAGAGTTTCCAGAAAGAATTTTCCTAATCTTTAGGTGTGCGTTTGTCTTGTTAAAAATATGACGAAAAGAAAAAAAGAAATCAAGAAAGATAAGCCTTACATGACTAAAATACGTTGCTAAAGAGATAAGAGATAGAATATTTTATTTTATTTATCAGGAAAACTGTGTGTTGGCAACTTTGGTAAATTTTATTTTGCAGTAAAAGGGGGAAGACAAAGGTGAACTGGGGGGAGGTATTTTATCAGCGTGTTTCTGGAGTGTGGGGGGGGGGGTTAGGAACATCGGACGAGGGGTATGGGGGGGGGGGAAGAGTTTGGGGTAGGAACAAAAGAAATAAAAATACTGAACGTATGTGTAAAAACAGATTATTCGAAAATGTTAAATT
>JABUQX010017103.1:40000-48332 GCA_015478945.1 Trachelipus rathkii | reverse complement strand
ATATATATATTATAATAACACATAATTATATATTCATAATTATGATATAGGTTCAAAAATAGGTTTTCTCTTTATATCGACTATGATGATTCGTTCAATGTGATCACGGGGAAGAATTGTTGTATGTGCTGAGATTAAAAAATTAGTGAGCACGAAAATTGCCGACGAATTACTCTGTATCGATAGGAGTTTCCACGAAACCTTTAGCTTGCGTACTGGCTTGTAAAAAAAAAAAAGCCACCCCCCACAAATTATTCCTTTTCTATGGCAAACAGCACATCATGACTCTGCTCTCGGCCTCCGTCATGTAGACTTGTAATTATATTATTCCATTCTTTCTATGTCAGTATTTCAGTCAAAATAAATTATATTTGAATTTTAGCGGCATTTAAAACATTCTTCGAATTCAGCAGAAGCAGATAACACACTGAATACATGTTAATACCTGTCTAGAATCGCTCATAGAACCATCTGTCAACTCATCTTCTTTATTAATGTGATTGAAAAACTTTGTGAATAATGCCTATTCCCAAATAATGGTCACAAATATGAGCAAGTATACCTTTCCAATCGAAGCTAGTCAGTTTCAGTCTACAGGCTATATCCACAGGAAATTTACGACTTATGACAGATCTTTTTGCATGTTCATTCGCAGCATAAATGCGATAAAACATCCCGTCATTTCCCGGCTTTCCGCTTCCACTACCTATAGGGATTTCAGAGTCTTAAAGGCACCAGCTTTCACCTGGGAAAAAATTACTTGGGAGGAGACACGAACGTACTCCCACGCCTCTCTCCGAGTCACGAGGTCTGTGGTGGATCGATATCTATCGCAGAACGATGTAATGCTAAGGAGATCCCCACTGAACATGCAGGTTGTCGTTACATCTGACGAGAGAGCAAGGACTGAATTAGTTCAAGAATTTATGTCTAACAAGCCATTTAGTGAGTAAAGCCCATTGCACTTGCGAGAAAATGATTCGTTATCGGTGACAAATTGAAACTGAGCAACTCATGCCGAATATGCAGTTATAGTTGAAGGCTCTTCATACCACATTCTGACAACGGGCTATTAGCCTACACATGTGCGCACTTGCCTCGAGAACATGCGAGAGAACTAGGCTAACGATCTAGAAGTATTTTGTATTGTGCATGCTTCTGTTTAGAGTTTCCCGATTTCAATGCTACACAAGTATATCAGCGCGGCACAGCCGGAGGACACACAGAAAACGCAACCTCATCTGACAGAACTAACCTTCAGGATGCCAGAACAAGATCAATCGCGCCTCTGCAGACGCTCATTCTACTTTCAACAATAGGCGAGGATGTGCATGCCTGGTGGCAAGTAGGCCGGCTAAGTATACTGTAAAGTATGCATCCTCGTCTCATTCATACTTTCTAGAGCTTCTTCTCTCCGATCCAAGGAAAAATAGAAAGACAGCGAGCTGATTGCAGCGGCTAAAATCAGTTCGCAAATTTAATATAAAACATCACACATATCTCGGCCCGCACGATACTCTCTTTCCTTGCAGAACTGGCGCCTCTTTTCGAGCGGAGCTACTTCAATGGTAAGCAACATTTCCCTATTCCACAATAATGTCAATTGTCCGCACCAATGGATTCTCGCCGATCAAATGTATTTGATTACGATAGCGTTTTTATACGACAGGAGCTACATCAAAATTTCATTTGAAACTTCATTTGAATCTCAGTATCGCCATTGCAGATATGGGGTATGGTATTATGAGCGAAGCCATTACAAACTTAAATCATTCGATAGTGGAAGAAAATCTTCAAGACACAATAAGACTTTAATTTTACCTCTTAGGCTTTCCCAGCGCGAAGTCCGTCCTTACAAAATCAACGCTAACTTGGGAGGCTTCTACATATTATGTCTTTGCCATTGGAGAATTTTCTAATCACCTTCATACCAATTACCGGCGCATATGATATTTAATCTACTCCTATAATACACAGTACATAGTCTGCAATATTCTTCTACAGTCGTTGGAAACAAGTACAAGTTTTCCAAGATTTAACATTAAAAAGCTTAAGAGGGATAAATTCGGATCATTTTTTTGAAAAAATGGAACATCAGACCTTCTCCAATTCTGGATTTCTAGTCCATCTGTTCAATATATATATTACTATATATATTATATATATATATATATAAGATATAATAATAAATATAATATATATTATATATTTAATATAATTTTCTTTAAAATATATATTATTATATAATAATAAATATTATTTTATATAACGCATTCTAACGACTTTTGTCAATTATTTAAAACAAGAAATTTCATTCCGTTTTCTAAAGTAAAGAAATTTACTTGGAAAACTCTGCTGTACAATTGAGAATTCAGAAATGCAGAAGCAAGGTATTTAATCTTGCCTGAAATAGAAAAGGTCACAGCTATATTTGATCATTAAATAATATCTTGAGTACATCATTTTATTTTTACAATTATATTTTCAATTATATTTACAATTTTTTTCACAATTTTCTTTTGTAAACGGCTAAATATATATTGATTGCTATTTTTTTTGTTTATATGTTTTTAATTATTTAAAAAATATATTTATTTTTAGAAAATCTATTTCATTATTATACATTATAATGTTTGTGCTATAAAAATTTACTTTTTAATTAAAAATAACTACTTTATTGACCCTAAAGCAACAAAGCAGTAGCGCAAACATTATACCCCCCTCCCATTCCCCATTCTAGTCCCCTCCATTTTCCATTGACTTAATGTCTTCACGTCATATTTGGTCATGTATTATGCAAACATAACATCAAAAACTAAGTTCTTTGTATGAACAAAACATAAATTATTAAAAACATTTTATGCTTCTACTAAATTTTTACCATTCTTTATTAAAAAAAATATCAATTGATCAATCAGTCTACCTATCACACTGATTTATTAATGGCTAACATGACAAAGTTTTAGCATCTGCAAAAGTAATATAATATTACCTAAGCAAGAACTAATATACAACAACAGGCCTAACATTCCCTATGACCGAATAAACTGCTAATATTATCAAGGTTAACAGGTTAACAACTATAAAGCAGCTAGCATTAGCTCTAAAACCTAACCTTTTCCACTTTCTATCACATCTATAGCATTCATTTAATTTTGCATTTAATAGTTAATATTTAGCAAAACATGGTAAAAATTTATCGTAATCTATCTAGCTAATACTGGATCAATGAATAATGGCTAACACTAACAAATTTAACATCAGTAAAGCTAACATAATACCCATAAACTAAGAACATAACATGTCTTTCATACCTTGCATAATAATAACTGTTACCATTAACAAAGTACCCTGCATGTCTACGGAAATAAGCCAACATCAGGTCAATCAACTGACTTTTTTTCCATAGGTCTAATCACACATCTGTTAGTTTTACATTAATTTAAAATGACAAGTTAGGCTAACAGAAATATTATCAAAGTAACCTACATATCATATTATAATCAGGAATAGTTTATAGCTCTGATCATGTCCGTCAAAGAGTGGTCTTGATACACCCTAACAAACTTCCTACCTAGCAGTATTAGGTACCGAGTTGAATACTCCAAATCGTGATACCAAAGTCTCTCCTTCAGTCTCCTACTTAGGTACTGATTATTCTATTGAGTTCTTGTTAAGTAGTTCTTTAAAGGAATCCATATTCCTCACGAGAGGTTCCATTTTGGGAGTATCCCACTAATGAGAGTGTGACAGTTATTGAGGGTACATAAGGGAGGTGAACTTGGCAGTATTATATTAATATTATATATATTATTAGATATACTATATATATACTATTATATATATATAATATATATTATATATTATATATATATTATTATAATTTATATAAAATTTATTATATTATAGATATTATATATATTGGCGGATGATTTGGTTTTGTGCGCGAATCTGAAGAGAGTTATGAGAGGCTTTCTAGAGAGATTTGGCAGTGTATGTTAAATGGAGGAATTGAAAGTAGTACGGTAAGCTAGGTATGGTGTGGTGAGGCGTTCTCGGCGTGTGAATTTATGTTTGATAGTGAGCAGCCGGAAACAGTGTCTAGATTAAAATATGGGATAATATGTTGGATGAAGAAAGAGATGCAAAGTGTGTATGAATGGTGAATGGCAAGAATTGGCTGGTGCAATTCATCCTTGGCGGATTTTGCTACGGGTCTTACTGAGGGTATGTTGTTACTGTGCTATTGTATAAGTAGGGAACTTTGGTCTGGAATAAAAGGTTAGATCTAAAAGGCCAATATGTTCAGATGGTAATTTTAGTGGGCGTTTTAGTGTAGAAGATGATAAAATGGGAGCATGATACGTATAGAGAGTGTGTGGGTGGAAGAAAGGGTAAATTGAGAGATAATGAAAGACCTCTGATTGGTTTGGGTCATGTGGAAAGGGGATGAATGATAGTTAATTTTATATGATATACTATATATATATAATTATATTATACTATATTAATATTATATAATTTATATATTAATATATAACTACATACATTATAGTGGTGAGTATGCGGGGAATCGACCGGCTGGAGACCCACAGAAAATGTTTATTGAGTCAGTAAAGGAATGCCTGGAGGAGAGAATGCGAGTTTGGCAGAGGGCGAGAAGAAAGGTAATAATAGGAATGAATGGCGCGGTTTTGTGATGGAGGTAGGGTTGCGCACACTTGGACCAAGGGTATCTACATTGTATCCTAATTGACGAATGCCATCTACGTGAGGGTCGTTCACGGTCCCGCTAGATCTTTGAGGTGATTTTCTGACTGCGTAGTTTCCTTAGAGTATAAAGGGGCGGTAAAGGCGGGCTTTATTCGAATTGCGTCATATTCCTCTAATACATTTCTGATTCGTGCATGCTACGTATCTTACCCGCAGTCTTGGGGAGAGAAGGTTGATTGATATATTATTATATATATATAATTATATATATTATAATATATATTAAATATTATATATATCTATTATACTATATATATATATATATAGTATAATTATAATATTAATTATTAATATATATATATTATTATATATTATATATATATATATTATATATATATAATATAATATTATTTATATATATAATATATATATATATTTATATTATATATTATATATATATTATATAATATTATATTATTATTTTGTTGATAATATATTCTATATATATATAGATATATATACTATATAATTATATAATATATATATATATATATAATATATATATATATTTAAAAATTTATAAATTTGTAAATTTATATATTTATTTATTATTATTTACTGATTTTCGTGCCAAAAATTTTTTTTTTATTGGTGAAACTTCATTTTTGGAAGAAGTACTTGCTTGGGTAGGGTCTTCCTCCTTCTGTTTCCTCAAAAATCACTTACCTTCCTCCTTGCGATTTCGCTATTCAAGCCTTCAAGGTTTTTCTCCCAATAGATTTCTTTTTTTTTATAGAATTTCCCTTTTGCAGGGTTAAAACAACCTGTAGAGCAATGGAAATTTCAAAATCGGTTTGTCCGTACCTGAAAACCCACAGTTTGACACGTCACACATCAGGAAAGTTAAAAATACGTATTTGTAATCGGAACCGGCTCCACCTCAGGCTCTGGCTCCGACTCTGGTTCAGACCCGAAATCAGATTCGATACCTGATGCAGGTTTATAAGACTTTATTTTATCTATTTTTCCTTTTCGAGGGTTGCGTTGCCAGGGACTTCACTTTTAGGGTTATACCCCTACGAGGGAGTAGGTCATAGTTTACCCCTCCTACGGGAGGTCGCCGAAAAGTTCCTAGATTCCAGAAATCTGGAGATAAATTGCTAAAAGTAGTAAGGTCTGGAATCCCGGTGAGATAGCTGTGTAAATACCGGTATCGATTATAGCAAATTTATCGTTTATTTCTATCGATCATGAAAATGAACAAATCTACCCAATCAGAAATCGTAGATGAATGAATCAAACTGATTTCTGGGAGTAATAGAACATGGTAAAGCAAATAAAACTCTTGGAAATGGCCTCCCGATCTTCTGAAGCCATTTACAGACCTTTCAGAGAACCCGCACTCCAAGTTGGTCTCTACAGACAAGAATTGAGATTCGAAACTTTCAAGAACGGTTTCCTTCCCTACCTCGAAGACCATCAAAATGAACTTCTTGACGTTCAAAAACCTTAATCTGACATACTATGCGTAAAAAAAGCCACTAAAAGCGGTGAACGCACCATATTCGACTGTCGACGAACATTCGACGATGAAGTAGCCGGTTATGAAACGCCGATACCTCAAAGTTACATATTTCGCTGACCGCGTTCTGACCCTCCAGGATATATATATATATATATATATTTATATATATATATATATATATATATATATATATATATATATATATATATATATATATATATATATATATATATATATATATATTATATATATATATATATATATATGATGCAGGTAACATCCGCATCCGCATCCGCATCCGCGAAGCATCCGCACATTATTAAAGATCCGCATCCGCACTTTGCCCTGCGGATGTTGGGCGGATATTTATTGTCGAGATTTGATTAAGAATTTTATAATAAAAATACTTAAGATGAATCTGAAAATGAAAATGAAAATGAGTTGAAGACAATTCAAAAACGGCTTGATATTCCATATCTTAATGTTATCAAGACATTCCAACTCGCTGGAATAGTACACTTCATATGATGGAAAGAATGGTATTGCTCAAAAGAACCTCTTGCTTTGTACGCCAGTTCGTATTCCAAAGTTAACATTCTTACTAATGTGGAAAATGACATCATATCACACTGCATTAAGCTATTGAAACCATTTGAAGAAATTACCAAAAAAATCAGCGCCTCTACAGCTTCTGTCTCCGATGTAATACCATTAATCTCAACTCTAAGGAAGCATTTTGAACCATCTTTAAATGAAAATGATGACGGTTTAAAAAGAATGAAAGATGTAATAAAACTAGAGCTAGAAAAACGCTTTGGTTCTGTGGAAATTAATGACCTTCATACTATTGCAACTTACTTAGATCCGTAAAGGCATTTTTTTTGTAACACAATATTAGAACAAGTTAAATCGTCACTTTGTGTTGCAGTTGAAAAATTTCAATCGAACAATATATATATATATATATATATATATATATATATATATATATATATATATATATATATATATATATATATATATATATATATATATATATATATATATATATATATATATATATATATATATATATATATATATATATATATATATATATATATATATATGTAGGTATATATATAGGTATATATATATATATATATATTGTATGAATATATCCCTATTAAAGGAAAAAAAACAAATCTACAGAACCAACACCTTCTACAAGTAAATCAATAACAGATTCACTGGAAGAATTTCTACAGTCCAGTAGTGATGAAAAGCATTTCCAAAAGATGTAGTGCAAATGATTGAAAACTATCACCAAGAAAAACGACTAGATACAAATGATGATCCTATTGGTTGAATTTGGAAATTTAAGCAAAAATGTTTGCAAGCTGAGAATACTTGGCCTGTCCCCCAACTAGTGTTCCAAGTGAGAGAGTATTTAGCAATGCTGGGCTAATATATGATGAAAAGAGAAACAGACTCTCAGCAGAAAAGGCAGAAAAATTGATGTTTCTCAAGCACAACCTTCCTATATTTGAATTTCAATACTAGTGCAAAAAGTATATAATCCATTGTAAAATCTCTTTCATTAAGGGCGAGGTTGGGGAAAAGAGGTTGGTGGAGTGCATTTAAGTTGGGTCCCCGTCCACCCCGGTAACACAATTATCTTAATAGATTGTGGCTAAAACTCGAAATATATTAGTCATTATATATATATATATATATATATATATATATATATATATATATATATATATATATATATATATATATATATATATATATATATATATATATACATATATACATAAACAAATATATATATATATATATATATATATATATATATATATATATATATATATATATATATATATATATATATATATATATATATCTATATATATATATATATATATATATATATATATATATATATATATATATATATATATATATATATATATATATATATATATATATATATATATATATATATATATATATATAATGAGATACTCGAGGCTGATTAATTAATAAATATAAATCAATATTTGGTGTGTAAAATAATAGATCAGTCGTTAATCGTTTATTAAACTATGC
>JABUQX010017103.1:30000-37500 GCA_015478945.1 Trachelipus rathkii | reverse complement strand
ATCTGGTTACATCCGAAGATCTAAACATATATACAAATATTTGAATATATAAAAATACAATAATGTTATATATACAGAAAATGAAAGGTGCATTTAAACACAAGCATATTTGGTTATATCCGTTAGATATAAGCAAACATACAAACATTTAAATGCATAAAAATACAAAATGTTAAAAATAATATATATATATTAAAAATATTTCACATAAGTTTGTTTGGAGAATGTTACTTGACGCCTCGGGTTTCTTCGTAAAGGAGGTTCTTCTTCTGTTGGCACTGATTGTGCGGGAACATCGGATGATGTTGAAGGAGAATCTTCTGACAAAACATCGGATGATGAAGGGGCATCTCGTGGTACAACATCTGAGTTTATTACAGGAGGCATATATGCAGGTTTCAATCGATCAATGGAAACCATATCAGTTCTTCCCGTTGGGTACTGTAACTTGAAACATCGATCGAACCGTTGAAGCACAAGGAAAGGTCCGGTGTAAGGAGCTTCTAACGTCTTCTTGATGCGATCGACGCGTACGTATACATGTGTACATGTTTTTAAAGCTTCAGGGATGAAAGAAACATCGCGTGACGTATGCAAAGGTGGAGATTGTCTGAAATCGAGTTCTTTCATTCTAGCGATGAATTTTTTCATAAAGACTTCAAATTCTTGTTTTGAAGAAGGATTTGAAGGAAAGAGATCCGCGGGTAATAAAGGTGTTTTTCCTATTACAGCTTGAAAAGGGGAGTAACCTGAATCATTAGGTATACATCGAAGGCTAAAAAGGATGATGGGCAAGGAGAGTAACCAATCAGTCTTTCTAGCCATGATTGCCACTTTCAAAGATCGGTGAAACCTTTCGATTTTTCCATTAGCTTGGGCATGGTAAGATGACGTTCTAAGTCGATGGAAACCAATTAAGGAAGATAGTTCTGAGAAAAATTCACTTTCAAACTGAGGTCCGCGATCCGTGATGACATATAAAGGCACGCCGAATCTAGAGATCCATTGTAAGAAAGCGTAAGAGACAGATTTTGCAGTGGTGTTTTGAAGAGGAAAGGCTTCCATCCATCTTGTGTTTCTATCAATACAAGTGAGAAGATATCGAAACGTTGCTGAAGATTCTTGAATAGCGGTGGTTGAAGGTAAAGGTCCAACAATGTCAATGTGTACGGTTTCAAAGCGCTGGGAAGGAATTTCTAATGGAATAACAGGTTGCTTTGTATGGCGTTGAATCTTGGAACTTTGACATTGATGACAAGATTGAGTCCATATACGAATATCTTTATCCATATTGGGCCAGAAGTAGCGCGTCTTCACTAATCGAAGAGAAGCTTTGACACCTGGATGAGACATGCCATGGAGATCTTGAAAAACTTGTTCAAGATTTTCCTTAGGAAGAAATGGACGAGGATGAGGAGTAGTAGTTTCGCACCAAATTTGAAGATCCTCATAAAGTGGAAAAGCATGAAGTCTTATTATTATTATTATTATTATTATTATTATTATTATTATTGATACTCAAGGAATAAAAAACTTTAATCGCTAAAATATTTTTGGGAGGTTGAACTTCAGACCTTCATATATACGGCCTTATATATATATATATTAAAATATATATATATATATATATATATATATATATATATATATATATATATATATATATATATATATATATATATATATATATATATATATATATATATATATATATATATATATATATATATATATATAATATATATATATATATATATATATATATATATATATATATATATATATAGGTTATAATTGGTTTAAAACTACAACTTTTGGTTTAAAACTACAACTCATATCTCAAAAACTACAATAGATACAGGGAAAAGGAATACATTGTTGGAATCCTGGTAACATTTTAGTGCGGAAAATGTAAAAAAAAAAAAAAAAAAAAAAAAAAAAAAAAAAAAAAAAATCATATCTCAAAAACTACAATAGCAAAAGCGAAAAGAATACATTTTTGGAATCCTTGTAAAATTTTAGTTAGGAAAATGTAAAAAAAAATAAAAAATAAATAAATAAAATAAATATTGGCTATTTTTTTTTTTTAGGAGCAGGGGACATAGTATATATATATATATATTATTTGTAAAGGTATTACACGGCAATGTAGGGGGCTCGAGCCGACGGGGAACACAGGGGGACGTTTTCCATACCCCGTAGGGGGCGGAGGAACCCCGCGACACCCAAATACCAAGAGCAGAGGTTCGGAGACCCTCCCAGAGAAGAATAGTCCTACCCATGTAGTTCCAGGCCGAGACCCCGACTCCCTACCATCGGTGCGGTATACCCTTGGGGTATTCTTTAGTTAAAAAAAAAAGCAAAATTTAATAGAAAGTCTATTTATTTTAACGAGTAACCAATAAAAGGTCTCTAAATAGGCTCTCTAATCATATTACTATAATTATTAACAATAATTTTTTTTTTTTTTTTTTACATTTTCCTATCTAAAATTTTACCAGGATTCCAAAAATGTATTCCTTTCGCTGTAGCTATTGTAGTTTTTGAGATATAATTTTTTTTATTTTATTTTATTTTTTTTTACATTTTCCGCACTAAAATTTTACCAGGATTCCAACAATGTATTCCTTTTCGCTGTAGCTATTAGTTTGAGATATAGTTGTAGTTTTAAACCATTATCACCGTATATATATATATATATATATATATATATATATATATATATATATATATATATATATATATATATATATATATATATATATATATATATATATATATATATATATATATATATATATATATATATATAGGCCAAACTAAAGAAGTTACCCATCATATCTCAAAAACTAAGATAGGTACAAGAAAACTGATAACATATATGGAATCAGCGTAGTCTGAAATTTGTAAGGAAAATGAAAAAAAAAAAAATTAATTTTTATTTTTTTATATCTCAAAAACTACGATAGCAAGAAAACTAATAACATATGGAATCAGCGTGTGAAATTTGTATGATAAAAAAAAAAAATTTTTTTTATACCAATAACATATTTAAGAATCCAACATATTAATTTTTTTAGGGGCTCAGGCCGACGGTGGGACAGAGGACAGAGAAAGTCCCAGTGCACGTCCCAGGAGGCCGAAGACCGACTCTTTGCATCTTTGCGGTTTAACCCTGGGGTATTCCTTTAGTTAAAAAAAAAAAAAACAATTTTTTTCCATTTTTTTTGTTAATTATGATTATGCTGATTCTAAACCTTTTATCGGTTTTCTTGTGCCTATCTTAGTTTAAAAGATAAAAAAAATAAAAAAAAAAAAAAATTTCATTTATATACAAATTTTATTCTCTGATTCCATATGTGTTATAAGTTTTCTTGTACCTATCTTAGTTTTCGAGATATGATGCGGGTAACCAAATTTCACTATATATATATATATATATATATATATATATATATATATATATATATATATATATATATATATATATATATTATATATATATATATATATATATATATATATATATATATATATATATATATATATATATATATATATATATATATGGGACCTGTTATATTTAACAGGGTCATTTCTTAAAATTTTTCTTTCGTTTTTATATATTTCTAGTATATGATCCTAACAGTCAATTTAAGGGTGTGACAGACATGATTCAAAAATATATAGGACCAGTTTACGACTCCGTCAGTTTTAATTTTTTTATTTTTTTTTAACTAAAGGAATACCCAAGGGTAAACCGCAAAGATGGCAGGAGTCGGGGTCTCTCGGCCTTCCGGGGAACGACAGGGTAGGACTATTTCCCCCCTCCCGGGGGGGTCTCCGGAACCCCCGCTCTTTGGTATTTGGGTGTCGCGGGGTTCCTCCGCCCCTCCTACGGGTATGGAAAACGTCCCCCTCTGTGCCCGTCGGCTCGAGCCCCCTAATTTTTTTTTTTTATTATTATTATTATTATTATTATTTATTTTGTAATAAGCTTTACACGCTGATTCCAAATATGCAATTGGTTTTTCTGTAAGTGTCGTACTTTTCGAGATATTTCATTTTTAAAACAATATTTAACATAAATGTGATTTTTAAAAATTATTTAAAAATACTTCGAACTTTTGAATCATGTCCGTTACCACTGAAATAATTCATTTTTAAATTTTATTGATATAAATGTGATTTTAAATAATTATTTAAAATATTTCAAACTTTTGAACGTCCATCACCACTAAAATTAATTGTTAGTATCATAAAACTAGCAATATGTTAAAAAAAAAAAAAAAAAAAAAAATCAAAACTGACGGAGTCTTAAAACATAACAGGGCCTATTTATGTATTCTGTTTTACGACTCCGTCAGTTAATTTTTTTGGTTTTTTAATATATTTCTAGTATATGAGTTCCTAACAATCAATTTCAGTGGTAACGGACATGATTCAAAAATATATAGGACCTTTTACGTTTTACGACTCCGTCAGTTTTAAATTTTTTTTTTTTTTTTTTTTTTTTTTATCAAAGAAATTCAGTGTAAAATCCAAAGATGGCGGGGGGGGGGCCTCTCGGCCCTCCGGGAACATGGTAGGACTATTTCCCCCCTCCGGGAAGGTCCAGAACCCCCGCTCTTTGGTCATTTGGGTGTCGCGGGGTTCCTCCGCCCCTCCCCTACGGGGTATGGAAAACGTCCCCCCCTCTGTCCCCCGTCGGCTCGAGCCCCCTAATTTTTTTTTTTTTTTTTTTTTTTTTTTTTTTTTATTTTTTTTTTATTTTTTTTTTACATTTTATAATAAGCCTTATACGCTGATTCCAAATATGTGATGGTTTTCTGTAAGTGTCGTACTTTTTGAGATATTTAATTTATGAAAAAAAAGTTTTTTTTTTTTTTTTTACATTTTTGTAATAAGTTATACGCTGATTCCAAATATGTAATTGGTTTTTCTGTAAGTGTCGTACTTTTCGAGATATTTTTTCATTTTTAAAACAATATTTAACAAAAATGTGATTTTTAAAAATTTATTTAAAAATACTTCGAACTTTTGAATCATGTCCGTTACCACTAAAATTCATTGTTGGTATCATATAGTAGCAATATATTAAAAAAAAAACAAAAAAAAAAAATTAAAACTGACGGAGTCGTAAAACAGAATAGGACCTATATGGACATATATATATATATATATATATATATATATATATATATATATATATAGATATATATATATCTCTCTCATCTACATCTATCCACGCTATATATATTTATATATATATATATATATATATATATATATATATATATATATATAAAGTAGAAATCAGTCTATTAAGTAACAATAAAATATTAATATATAAATATATACTTTAATAGGCTATATTTTATAGATTTTGTGTCGTCTGTCGATTACAAAAGTTTACATTATAATAATGCCTCAATTTATGCCATTAATTTTCAACAGTTTCAATGATGAGCTTGAGATAAGCGATCGAGTTTTCACAATATATCTTCTAAGAGGTAACATATTAATGCGAAGGTTAATAATACTTAAAACATTAAGTTATGTTGCTTGGTTTATCAGGGTCGTAAAATATACATTTAATTAATGGCTTCAGAATAATAAAAAAGGAGAACGAATTGACGTTCCTTTGATTACACTGAAGAAAATTTATTTCTTTCAGGGGAAACTTTAATTTATTAACTAATTAAAAAGTTATTATAAAAGAGATAATTTTGTAAAACTTGAAATTGAGAATATTAGAGGACTACTTTTCCGTTCAAGATAAACAAACAAACAACCAAATTAAATAATAAAAAATAAATAAATAAATAAATAAATAAATAAACTCTGCAATTCTTTTCTGGATAAACAGTTTCAAAGTTTCGGAAAATGGTTTAATTTTCATCTCGTGACATTTTTTGGAATTTTGATTTTTTTCATTAAAAAGTTTGCGAATCTCATTCATGTCTGAAAAGATTAAACAGTAGCTGTTAAAAAGACACACAAAATCAACTGAAATGTGTCACAAACACCCTTGTTGGTACACGTACTTAAAATTATATATATATATATATAATATATAAATATATATATATTATATATATATAATATATATATTATATATCATATAATATATATATTATATATATATAATATATATATATATATATATATAATATATATATATATATATATATATATATATAATTATATATATCATGTAATATGCAAATGTGTATGAGGGGCTGAGCCCCGCCCCGAATTTTCGACAGTGAAATTTTTTCAGCAGAAACCCAACTACCAATATATATATATATATATAATATATATATATATACATATATATAGATATATATAATAATATATATATATATATATATATATATATAATATATATATATATATTAATAAGATAATGTTGAAGCTCTTATTCAAAAAAAAAAGAAAGCATAGACAAAACAACCTCACAACTCAAAAATAAGAAACAAATGTGAAAAGAATATAGAGAAAACTTGTTACAATAATGAAACTATACGTTATGTGGCCAAACAAGGTCTTGAATTAAGGGGTCAAACGTGACTTGGACGTATTGAATTATCAACTCCAGCTGAAAATGAAGGAAATTTTAGAAGCCTTCTTAGGTTCGAGAAAATGGGGTGACCAGGTTTTGAGAGCCACCTACTTCTAATCGTTCAAAAAATTCCAATGTATACAGTCCGATGATACAGAATGAATATTATTACAAGGAAAATAGGTGAGAAGAGTTAATAAAAACAATGAAGCAACGGATATTTTCCCAAACAGGACAGTTGTTCAACTTTGGTAAGGTAGGATGATTGGTGATGTAGGTGATACTCCTTTTACTTTAAGAGAGGAGTTTGAACGATTTGTTCCTGTTTATGATATCTCAGGAAAGCATTGGAAAATGTAATTTTTTGGAGAGACTCGGCTATCTTGTTTTAAAACTCGAAAATTTAAGAGTCCAAGGATTATGATGGGGTGAGGCCTTTCCATGAGATTCGAAGATTTCTGAGAGTGCAAATCTGTTTATTACGGAATGAGTATCCAAAGCTCTATACCACACATTGTGTTCAAATCTATATCTCTCAGGACTCTTCTAAAATTCCCAGGCATTCGAAACGGTCTTTTAGGATTCAGTCTCTGAAAATATGCACTTTTTTATCACGAGTCACGAAAGCGCACAAAAACTTCTGGAAGATGATATAATAAGTAACCAAAATAACAAGAGATCAAAAAAGATGTGCGAGATCAGATGGTGTGAACGTCATGAAGCGGTTTTCCTTTTTAAAGAGACTCTTGAGCCATTACTTGCGTCATTGGAAGAAATAAAAGAATATCCTGGTGAATTATCACAGAAAGCACCTTCGTTGTTAAATTCAATCCGTTAATTGAATTTTATAATAACATTATTTGTTTTAAGTAATAAATTTCTTGGAATAGCCTACACATTGTCAAAACAGTACAGAATGTCCATTTGGACAT